>OY992531.1:152107914-152405227 GCA_963921185.1 Dasysyrphus tricinctus | reverse complement strand
AAAACAAAAGATCCACAGGGTGCGTGCAAACGTTCAAAAAGAGCCCCAAACTTTGGATGATATAAATATTCCCGAGCGCCTGAAATTCATTGACGGTGAGCTATTCGTCTTGAAGGAAAGCACCCACACATCCGGCAAGAACATTTTGATGGGCACAAAGACAAGCATTCAAATGCTATCTGAGGCGAAGTGTTGGCTGCTGGAAGGCACATTGGCCGTCGTGCCAAACATTATGGAACAGCTACTTTCCGTCCATGGACACTTGAATGGAACAGTGGCAGTGGTCCCGCTGGTATTCTGCTTGATGAGCAACAAATCCCGAGAGGCATATAATGATTTCTGGGTTCAGTTACTGGCATCTGCAGCGGAATTTAACATCTTTTTGCTGCCAGAAGTTACAATTTCCGACTTCGAACAGGCAATTATAGCTTCGGCTTCCAGTTGCTTTGAGCAAGCAAGATCTCACGGCTGCCTATTTCATTTTGGCCAAATTATTTGGAGGAGGGTCCAAAGTCTTGGATTCACCACCAAATATGGACAGGAGGAGTCATTTGCCCTGGAGGTAAAAATGCTGAAGGCTCTGGCATTCATTCCGGCGGAAGAAGCCGAAAACTATTTTGACGCAATATATGCATCTTTAGTAAATGTCGAGTCCAAGCCACTATACCAATGGTTCAGGAGGAACTATATTGGCAACTCATCTATTTTACCAAGATATCCTATTACTTTTTGGACGACTGGCGCATCTGCTGCCGATTTACATTTTCCGCGGACGCAAAATAGCGTCGAAGCATGGCATCGCCGCCTCAAGGTAATTAAATTTAAAAATCAAACCTAAAATGTGTTTTCTTAATTGTTTTGTTTTTCTTCTTTTTAAGGTAGTCGTTGGCCAAAGACATGCTGGAGTCTATAAACTAGTGTCTAATCTCGGTAAAGAGTCTATTGTGGCAAAACTAACAATAGATAGAATCAGAAGGGGTGAAGAGCCACCCAAGAGCAAAATAACAAGACGGTTGTATACAAATAAAGTGCAATTTCTAATCAACATCGCACATAGCCTTAGCATTGCCTAAACACTATCACATTCACTTTTCACACTACACACTACACACTTCACACTTCAAATTTCACAATACACACTTCACACATCACACATCACACTTCACACTTCATACTTCATACTTCATACTTCATACTTCACACTTCACACCTTACACCTGTCCATCGCTGACAAATACGTTCTTGTTCAGGACGACCAAATATTAATTGAGAGATATAACTTGAATTTCAAAATAAACAGTGTGGTATTTATGGGGGGGGGCATGTTGCCGCCCTGCAACCCCCCTGTAACCTCCCTGTCTGGGCTCACAATAGCAATCAGGAATCGGGGTGGGTGCGAGGTTGGGTGTATGCAAAGTTTCTTTTGCATTTAAAGAATCTGGATATAAAGAAACTTTAAACAAAAAAAAGTTGAGCAAATTTAGCCGCAAAACTGGAAATATTTTTTAGAAAGTTTTGAAAAATACTTTTTTACCAATTTTTGTTTTATTTTCTTAGAACTGGCACTGCCTAGATCACTAATATGCATTTTATAAATCGCTAGGACGCTTAGTTTAGCTGCAAATCTATTTTAAAGATGTAAACTTTGATGCCTCTAGGACGCTTAGTTTAGCCGCAAATCGCGTTTAAAGATTTAAGTTTATTTATCGTATAATTGAGCGCCAATTTCAAGTTCTCTTGAGCAAAAGTACCTTGGGTGGCGAACAAACGCGAATAAACAGTGAGATATGTATGGGGGGCATGCTGCCCCCCTGCAACCCCCCTGTCTGGGCTCACTATAGGAATTGGGGTGGGTGCGAGGTTGGGTGTATGCAAAGTTTCTTTGCATTTACAGAATCTGTACTTAAAAGTCGCTAAGACGCTTAGTTAAGTCAAAAATCAAGTTTAAAGTTGTCAACTTTGATGCCCCTAGGACGCTACGCTTAGCTTAGCCGCAAATCGCGTTTAAAGATATAAGTCGATTTTTCGTATCTATAAATTCATTCATATTTCGAAGGAAAATTAAAAAAAGAAAACAAAAAGTTGAGAAAAGTTTAATTTTTGATTGAAATTTTCAAACAAAAGAAATAAAAATCATTCATATTTCGAAGAAAAACTAAATTTCTATGAACTTCAATTTTTCTTCAAAAAAAAAGTAAAAAAAAAGTTTAGGAAAAAGGTTCTTTTTTTCTAAATTTTTCAAAATAAAAGTCGAAATAGCTAGTTTATATTTTTATATAATTTTTTTTCAAAAAAAAAATTCCTACCTCTGTCCAGAATCCAGACCCACCTCTGTCCAGATCCAAACCCAAAAAATATGAAACGAAATTTAATCGGAGAAAAATGAAACCTCCCGCCAAAATTGAAAACCGATTTTAATCGAGAGAGCAACGAAAAATTTTTCTCTCTGAAAAATATATTTAATTCCAAAAAATACTTAATTCGAAATCACCAACAATATTCTTCCAATTGTATTTTAATTCAAGAATTGATTATCCCGCCAAATAGTATCATAGTACTGCCGGCGGGATGTCTGAACGGCGGGATATCGTTACCGCGGGATTGTGATGGCGGGATATCGTTACTCTCCCGGAAAATTTAGATAATTGCCCCTGCCGCCTCTCCCTTTACACTTAACTATAAGAAAACCACAAACAAATTTGTGGAGGAGGGTTTAGGCAAGACCTTTTTAAAACATTTTATTTTACAAAATTGTGAAATTTTTCATTCGCAAGCGAAAATCACATCGATTTGGGACTCAATCTGATTTCTATAGTATGAAATATCTGGCTATGCTCTAAAAGTGTTATACAGTAATTTTTTTTTTATTTTATTAAATTAATATTTTATGCTTCGTTTGTACTTGCCCAGGGGGAGGCAATTGCACCCATTGCCCTCCCCCTGTATCCGCGCCTGTATAAGACTTAAAGTTAATGCACTCCTACTAAGGGAGAAAAAATTGTTTTCATAATAGACTTAAACGTTGGGAATTTGAATTTGAATTTCAAAAAAGAGGCAGTCTTATTATAAAATTACTATGAGAGTAATTTAAGTTTCATAACAAGAGGTTAATTATTGAGTATAGGTATGGGATCTACAAGAACCTTATGAGAGAGGATTTGTAGATTTCGGGAGCTTAAATCTGAAGAGTATGTTAGTTGGGACAGGCACCACAGTTTTAAAAAAAGATCGTCCATAAGCCCTGTACTGACAATTTTTCATGGACAGACTATAATCATTATGCCACGAGGTACATACTACATAAAAAAAAACCATATTTCAAAATTTCCCCCTCTTGTCTACATTTAACCTACATGCCCTAAATTTGTTGGCAGATTTTCCGCGAATCACCTAGTATGGAAACAAAAAACGGTATTAAGTTAACCCCAACAGCGACTAGATATAGAAGATGAAAAAAAAAAATTTAAAAATAAGAGAATTTCGTTACCTTTCAATTGCAGCTGATTGAGGCCAATCTAAATATAAATACTAAAAAAAAGCTGTCAGCCTAGTTTTGAGATTCGCTTTCATATGAAAGTAAGTCGATTTGCAATAATTTGCATTTTGAGTTTCTAACAATTAGAAAGTTCATTTTAACAATCGAAAGTTCAATTCCCTATGTAAACCAAGCAAATTTTGACTTTCTAATCATTCGAAAAAAATATCATATGATTGCTTTCAGCTTTTTCTGGCGAACAGATTCACAAAATATGTAAGTTAAAGGTGCAAGTCACACCGTCACACCGTGCAAGTAAAGTACTTTCAGCAACTGTTTCAAAAATTTCGAATTTAAATGGTCGTGCAAGTACTTGGAGAGAGCAGTCACACCAGGCAAGTAGATTGCCTTCTGAAACAACTTTTTACTTGCTTGCAAAACAAACTTGCTGCAAGTACTTTTCAGGTCGTCACACCGAGCAAGCAAGTACTTGCTGAAATTAATTGCTGAAAGTACTTTCTGCAAGTAATTGCTGAAATTAGTTTCTGAAAGTACTTGCGTGTGTAAACGGATGTGGTTTTACCAATTTCTGTTAAATTTGGTTATTTGTTTCTTCAGAAATAGATCAAAATGGGTAATCCAGATTTAAAAAAAGAAATTTTGTATGGGGAAATGGCTTTTAAGCATGAAGATTTGTTGAAATCGAGGCAATTGATTCTTGTTGAGTATTATTAGTAAAAAAAAAACCATGCGATTGCTTGTAGCAAGTGATTTGATTGTCAGAAAGTTGAACTTTCTGATAAAAAAATTATTAAAAGCTGTTATTAATTGCTCTACCGATTTCAATAAAAATCTGGTGAATTGTTTTTACAATTGATAGAAAGAGCTTCATGCTTCGTTGCATTTTTCTTTAATTACTCAAATATTTTTAAAAGATCTGAAGTTCCATTTTGGTATGACCCTTTTTTACAACACTGACGAGAGACTTTTGGGCAGAGGGAGACGACTTCTCTAGTTTGGTCGAAAAATATACGTCACTTGCAAGCAACTAAAAAACTTGCTTGCGAAAATCCGGCAAGCGACAAGTACTGGCGGCAAGTTATTTCAAGTGATTTACTCAACCGTGCAAGTATTGCTTGCGTAAGTACTTGCAAGCAAGTTAATCACTTGCTCACTTGCAGCAATTAATTGCTTGCAAGTACTTTTTTGGGTCATCACACCAGGCAAGTTTTATTTGCCCCAAGTACTTGCTCGCAAGTGAATCACTTGCTGCAAGTACTTTTCGGGTCGTCACACCAGGCAAGTTTTACTTGCAGCAATTATTTTACATGCTGCAAGTACTTTACTTGCACGGGTGACGGCACCTTAAGATATTTTTTTATTGAAAAAAAAAAAATTTTATTAAGATTTTTTCATAAAGGTCGCAATCGCACATTTATCATTATTTTCATGTTTTTTGGACCCAACTAATGTTTTAATGATTTCGAGTCCAAAATCATGATTTTCTAATTAAAAAAAAAAAATATTTTTTTTTTATAATCGCTTTGAAAAAAAATATGTCTAAGCTACACTACAACCTGAAACGACGAACACATTACAAACACAAACATAGTTAAAATGACACTTTGACTCAAATGCATAACTGCATTTTTGTTTCTGTGATTTAATTTCTTGTCTGTGAATATATGTGAATTCACCATACAAAAATTCATGAAGTAAGGAATACATACTTTTATACAACTCATCTTTCTCTTTCTCAGCAAAAATAATCCAGAGATAATGCTTCTTTTCATTTCTCTATGCTCCAGACTCAAGTTTCTAACTTACTCACTTAAACTTCTTTATTTCAACTTAATTCATTCGCTCCACTAAACCAGAAGAATATTATTTTGGATTTTCTTTAAAATCATAATTACTGACGTAAAATTTAAAAAATATTTTATACTATCTATATTATTGATTTTCAATGTGCTATATAATACCCATGCACCTGAAACTGTGAAAAAAATAATATAGCACTCATAAATATGTATATAAATTATAATAATTTATTTTAATGTTATATACCTACTCGTATTCCTTCCATTTTTGTATTTTTTTAATAAATGCTCTCAATAAATATTTGAAAATATTTATTTTACTTGTTACGATGTAGTTTAAAATTTTTAATATCTCTATTACCGTTTTCCAACTGACACCTGTAAATCATCATTTCTTAACTAAAATCATGAGTTTAAACTATGTTTTTTTAAATTTCTGAGTGGCAGCACTGCGAATCGCATTCCAATGGGACAAATCGAGGACAGAAAGAAGTTGTGATCAGATTAATAGAAGAAAATCCTGAGAAAGCCAAGGGATTTTCAACAAACTGGTTTGACACCGGTCGCTTTTGGAGACATACTGCGGAGAAACTGAATAGCTAGGGACCTCCTTCTAAAGAAGGTGCTACTTGAAAAAAGGTACATGAAATATTACCAAAAGAAACCTACAGTTAAATATTTTTGGGTTCAAGGTTTGGTCTGATTTTATTCCAAAATAAAGAAGAAACTGGTGGAAAATTAAATCAAAGGAAATTAGAAAAATAAAGAGCAGAATTAGGCACGAACTGTCGCGTAACTGCAAATCGGTTTATCAGAAAAGTGCCGTAGACGTAGAGTGCTGCGCAGTAGGGTGTGTCACTTTGGCATGGCGAAAAAAATACTGTTCAGATTTAAAATACCTGCCAAAAGCTGCATTAGAATCGTAGGAATAAGAATATATGAAAATTTTTTGAAATTAGATGGTGTTTTGGCTCGCTAAACAACAAGGTTTATTTTCGAAAACTGTGTTTTTAGTACTTTTTCTGTCTATTGCTTGGATATGGTTATAGCTAATCTGAGCTGATTTAACTTATTTAAATAATTTTGCTTAAAGTATACAAACAATTAAAAAAAACAAAATTTAAGGCAATACAAATTAGAATTAAAAATTCGAAATAACTCAAAATTGTATTTTTATACAAATTCAAGTGCAACAGATATTAATGATTTTTTCTTAAATCAATTTTTACTCATCCAAAAAAATGTTATAGGCTAATTTTATGACACTGAAAAAGAAAATAACACTCAAATTTTTTTGTAAAGAAACCTTTTCGAAACAACAATATCTAAAAAGCATTGAAAAAAATTTTTTTTCGCAATAAAATGCGGTTTTGCACTTTGGTTTGCAATGATTTTAAAAATTTAGCTAACTAAAATTTTTTTAATTTTTTTTTTTAAATCCATTTCGATGGTAAATTTTATTTTCTACAAAAAAGATTTTCAGAATTATCTCGAAATTTTGCTCCGTTTTCGAGTAATATGCAAAAAGCCAAAAAGGGTGCTTTTGCACCCCCTCTCCAAAATGCACCCTCTCATTTAATAGCTCTCTGCGGTTTTCTGATCTTAAATGACCCCTTTAAAGATTGTTACAATAAAATCCCATGAACGTCATAGTTCCTTATTGCCGTGTTTTTTAGGACATAATCAATAGCCTAAAACAAACGTTTTTGGTGTTCTTTTCAAGCTTTTTTAGCGAGTCAAAGCCAATAACTTAAACGAATATTTCAAATGAAGAACTTAATTTTAATATGTAAAGCAGCTTTTTGGAGGTATTAGATGTGGAAATTCCAGAGTTGAAATAAATGACACACCCTACTGCACAGTATCGCGCAGTTCCACTGAAGTGCAGTTCCGTCAAGTGCGTCCTACCTTTAATTGGATAATAGAAGAACACATATAGCCCGGGAGCTGGCGACACTAAAAATTGTAAGATCTGCGGATTCATGATATTATGTTTTTTGTGTAATTTAGGTGCCCGACAAACAGGAAACCGACTGCTGCAGGCGCACCCGTGGTGGGTTGATTTACTGTGAATTTTTGAAGTTGCAAAAAAAACCGAAAATTAGTCTAAGCTGCGGATTCTGGAAACCTAGCAAAAACGTTAGTTGGCATCCCCCTGATGACAAAAAACCACTGCTTACACCTGTACAGTGGTGGGGAGTACTGCTGCCGCGGGCCCAAAGTTGCAAAAAAAAACGGAAATTTGTCTAAGATGCGGATTCATGACACCAGTTGCATATGTTAGTTTAACATTTAAGACGAAGGAAAAACTTGTGCTTACACCTGGGGGGTGGTGGAAAGTACCGCTTACAATTAAGGGAAGTTGGGCCCCCCCCGTAGTGCATTGTAAACAACATTTTTTTTGGCTTAAATTCTCGCGAATAAAAAAAAATTGCAATTGAATTTCTTAGATAATAAGACAAATATTAAGTGAAAAATGGCACGCGCTTTTAAAAATCATCTTTTACCCTAAAAAAGGGGCAAAAGGGGGAAAAGTACTCTTTTAAAAGTTTTTTTTTTTATATCTCAAAAACTACATGCATTTTGATAAATCCTATAAAGCAACTATAGATTTCATACAATAATTAGTCAAATAACAAAATTATAGAATGAAAGGGGGGTCCCGGGGGTAAAAGTACCCTTTTGAAACATCTCAAAAAAGAAATGTATTTTGAAGGCTTTTTTCTTCAGACGTTTGTTTTTGTCACAAAAACATACAAAAATAATTATACATATATTAAATAAGGGAGGGGCACGGAGGGGTGAAATACTTTTTCAATTTTTTTCATATCTCATACCGAAATGCATTTTTAGTAATCCGCTAATTAGGTTTAATCTTCACAAAATTCAAAATCAAACAAATTAAAACAAATCGAAGAGAAAATTCAAAAGATGGACAAGAATAGTCACATACAATATACCCACCTACCTAACATTTTTTCCTAGTATACGTTCCTATCCGTTTTAATCATATTTCCTGTTTACTTTGGGTTTTTTCTCAGAAGTAACCCTGCATTAAAACATCCATAAAACATCATTAATATATTCGTAGACTTACCAGAAAAAATTACTGTTTCTGATTTGATAAAAGGCGAGTGCACAGCTCCTGACGTATTAACAGACTTTTACACCACATTGCTGAGCGGAGGCGCATATCGTCGGAAGAAAAGTCCAAACTGCCAGAGACTTGCTGATTCGTTTTCGGAGGATGTTATCCAAGCCGTTTGCAATGGAAAAATAATGCCTTCAAAACACATAGTTTTAGGACTAGCATTGAAGGGTTTGACGAATAGCAAAAAAATTGTCAACATTATTAACAGATATGGACATTGTTGTAGCTATTCAATACTACAAGAACTAGAAACGGAAGCAACTTTTTCAGTCACCAACCAATCAGATATTTGCCCAGAGGACATCATTAGATCACCAAACTTATGCACAGGGTTAGCGTTCAATAACTTCGACCGATTTGTCGACACAGCTAATGGAAAAGATTCTCTTCACGACACCGTTGGAATCATTTTCCAGAACATTGATGACAACTTTGGGCTAGATTCCGAAGAAAATGATGATGAGATCGAAGAAAATCCTGGGACCTCTCAAGGCAGCAGCAAAAAAAAAAAGGCGACGAAGGTTTGACGTTATTAACCATGAGTTAGAATCATACACCAAAAAACCGAAAATCATAGAAACTTTGCTGCCTATTGATTCTTCAGCTAAACTTCCGATGTCAAAATGTTAAATTTTCCAATCAAATCGACACATTATGGATGCTCTCACATGCTCTTCAAATCGAAAATACGCCAATGTGGGTCGGTTTTAATAGTTTATTATACCAGGATACTTCAGTCAAACAAAGAATTTCCTATCTGACTACCATAAATAACTCTCCAACTTGTACCAATGCTATTCTGGAGACAATGGTACAATGCCAAAAGGTTATCGATGAATGTGGCGAAAGGTATATGCAAGTTACTTATGATTTGGGCATTGCAAAAACAGCACTCCAGTTACAAAGCACTGAAGCACCTCGTTTCAACAACCTTTTCATCCATGTTGGTCCTTTTCACATAATGATGGCCTATTTTAAAGCTATTGGCAAATTCATTGACAACTGTGGATTGGCAAACATCATGGTCGACTCCGGACTCTTAGCTAATGGTTCTGTTAATGGGTACATTAGCGGCAAGCACTTTAATCGATGCAAAAGACTTCATCCACTTGTGGGCTTAGCAATACAAATCTTGCACTTCAATAGCTTCCTTAATTCGACTAATTTCGAAATAACAAATGACTCCAGAATGTATCTCGAACAACTCAAAAGCGAACGACATACCAATCCGATTATTCTCAACGATTATTTAATTGACTTAATAACGAAGTATGAAGAATATGAGAGAGAAACACTTGCTGGACACCATGGAAAAACCCCAAAGTATTTCCTCATTTATACCAATCTTGTTCATTATTACCTTGAGCTCAATAGAAGTATACGAACTGCAGACTTCGAAATGTTTAAATTCGTCCTTCCTTAAATCACCAATCTGTTCTTTGCTTTTAATCAGCAGAATTACTCAAGATATCTGGTTAAGTACAGCGATAATCTTCAAAAAGTAGATGATACTCACCCTGGACTAAGAGAGCAGTTTGAAAAAGGATCCTTTGGAATTAAAAGGACAGACAAGCCTTTCTCCCGACAACCGATCGACTTGACGCTGGAACAGACTATAAATGCTGACTATGCCAATAAGTTAACTGGTGTTGTCCATATGACAAACTCAATATCGGCCCGACAACGTTGGTGTAAAAGTCACAGCATAAGAGCAAAAATTATCACCCATGTAATGGAAACATCAGGACTGAGACATAAACAAGACATCACAGCTGATCTGCAGAAAAGTTATATCCAGAGGTCAACCAGTCAATTGGAAACATTGATCGCAAACATGGAACAAAACATCGATCCTTTTTCAAATTCACTGGACAAGGAAAATCTGTACAATATTTCAACAGGACAGGCAACAAGCGAAAATGTCTCAAAATACCTACTAAACTTTCCGAAATGAAGATCAAAGACTTGATCTCTTTTCTTAACGCCACGAAATGGTTCTGAGACAGAAATCTGTTGCGTTCTGCATCATGTTCCCCCCCAGATCCAAAGTCCGCGAGTAATCGGAACCCGGGTTTCTGAGGAGCTTCATGATGCTCAATGGCAATGATGACCACATGATCTGATCGATCGCTTCGTTGCTACTCTACAACCTGCCGAGCTCGGCATAATGTGGCAAGCTCGGGCGAGATGCGATCCGATCGAGTGAGTGTCCTATGACCCCAACTCACAAGATACATTAACCATACTCCACAGCCGTCCTATTTCAAAGCAAGGAACGCTTTTATCTACTTTCATACACAGGTCAAACGAGTTATGGTATCAAAACGGCGCAATCCAGCGCTAATTGGGCAACAGCGAGTGTTACGCTCTTGCCACCATTTTTACTTACTTACTTACTTACCTACTAAACGTCGAAGAGCATGGCAACAAGCAAAGAGAGGCATTTATAACAGAATGTGCGGATAATGAAAACCGATTTGAAAAGGCGATAAAGAGAAACAAAATCTTTAGTTTTGCGGATTTGCAAAAGAAAAAAATGAATATCTCTGGCAAAATTGTAGAAGTTCGTATGCAACGTGACATATTTGGGAAATTGCTGGGGATTTCTCTGGAAAACGCACTGGATATTGCAAAAGTATTGACCTACCCGTTAACACCCGTTCCACTGTCACTGTGTCATATCGATGGAGCTATTTGCAAAACGGATAAGTCAGCTCTTTTGAGAATTTTAGAAACGAAAGAAAACAAAGAACCACCAATGCAATTAGACGTGCAAATTTTTGATGGATTTTTTATGCTTCATCTTATGAGAGAGGTCCCGTCAACTTTTGGAAATATTTCTAAAAAGATTTTGCAAATGTTTACGAGATGCAAGGCAAAAGAGTTATAATAACGTTTTTTTCAATCAAGGATAACGAACACAAGCTGCGTGGGATGAGCAGAAGTGGACTTAATCAAATTAAGGGTGCTGATCAAGTGCGTCCAGCAGATTTTGTAGCAGAGCTCAGAAACATCAACTTTAAGGAAAGTTTGGTAAAATTTTTGATGGACGACTGGAATAATCCCTGTATGGCTACCTTTTTCAAGAATAGAACAGTGTTTGTTAATTACGATAAATGTTTCAAGTTCGTAGAGGTCAATGACGGATGGCAAGAAATCGACAACAAACTGGACTTTCGATGGTTTGAAGGTGATCAATTACCATCTTCAGTCAGTGAAGTTGTATTTGAGGATCTTCCGAAAATCAGTGACGCAGGTAATTACAAAGATTTCTTCTCCTTCATTTTATATTTCTTAAACAAAAATTTCTCATTTTTAAAGACACTAGTATCCAAAATGATAGTGAGGAAACTGATGCTGAAGAAGATGAGGAATCAACAAACACCCAACTCACCACAAGCGAGGATTCTGATGAAGAAGATCTATCCTGTTTAATGGAAACATTTGCATATTCAGACGATGTTTTCCTGTAGAGCATAATATAATAATATAACTTTCAAAGAAAATGACAATAAAAAAGAAGAAAAACAGATACAAAAATGCGTTGTGATATTATTGGTCTTCTGAGTAGAAAAGTATGTTGTTCTGATTAAAGTGACCTAAAAGTCGCAGCTGCGACGCAGAATTTTGAGATTTGGTAAATACCATATGAATGCGAGGATTCCGAGAAAAAGGCCTACGAATATATTAATGATGTTTTATGGATGTTTAAATGCAGGGTTACTTCTGAGAAAAAACCCAAAGTAAACAGGAAATAGGATTAAAACGGATAGGAACGTATACTAGGAAAAAATGTTAGGTAGGTGGGTATATTGTATGTGACATTCTTGTCCATCTTTTGAATTTTCTCTTCGATTTGTTTTAATTTGTTTGATTTTGAATTTTGTGAAGATTAAACCTAATTAGCGGATTACTAAAAATGCATTTCGGTATGAGATATGAAAAAAATTGAAAAAGTATTTCACCCCTCCGTGCCCCTCCCTTATTTAATATATGTATAATTATTTTTGTATGTTTTTGTGACAAAAACAAACGTCTGAAGAAAAAAGCCTTCAAAATACATTTCTTTTTTGAGATGTTTCAAAAGGGTACTTTTACCCCCGGGACCCCCCCTTTCATTCTATAATTTTGTTATTTGACTAATTATTGTATGAAATCTATAGTTGCTTTATAGGATTTATCAAAATGCATGTAGTTTTTGAGATATAAAAAAAAAACTTTTAAAAGAGTACTTTTCCCCCTTTTGCCCCTTTTTTAGGGTAAAAGATGATTTTTAAAAGCGCGTGCCATTTTTCACTTAATATTTGTCTTATTATCTAAGAAATTCAATTGCAATTTTTTTTTATTCGCGAGAATTTAAGCCAAAAAAAAAATGTTGTTTACAATGCACTACGGGGGGGGCCCAACTTCCCTTAATGGTAAGCGGTACTTTCCACCACCCCCCAGGTGTAAGCACAAGTTTTTCCTTCGTCTTAAATGTTAAATTAACATATGCAACTGGTTTCATGAATCCGCATCTTAGACAAATTTCCGTTTTTTTTTTGCAACTTTGGGCCCGCGGCAGCAGTACTCCCCACCACTGTACAGGTGTAAGCAGTGGTTTTTTGTCATCAGGGGGATGCCAACTAACGTTTTTGCTAGGTTTCCAGAATCCGCAGCTTAGACAAATTTTCGGTTTTTTTTGCAACTTCAAAAATTTACAGTAAATCAACCCACCACTGTTGAGGTGTAAGCAGTCAATTTTCGACATCGGCTACGTTAGGACTACAAGAAAATAAATATTTCATGAATCCGCAGCTTAGACATTGAAAAGTGTCGCCAGCTCCCGAACTAATATGTATATGTTCCCGAAACATTTGCAACGCATTTCGCAAATAATTTTGGATACAAATCTGAACGCAGCCAACTACGTTTACATTAGGCGTTTTCCTTTGGAGGTGGCGAAGTACTTGCAAGTACTTTGCCAGCTTTTTTCAATGGAACACATCAAACTGCTTCCCCATATAAAATGTATCTACTCGCACATGAGAGCATGTGCAGTTGGTAGTACTAGATTATGGTTTTCATTTACTCACAAGTACTTTGCCACCTCCAAAGGAAAACGGCTATTATTATAGGGTGTAAAGAGGGCATATATGTTCCCTTTTTTTGTTCCGATCTATTTAAAACTCTCTTTTTCTTCAAGTATCTTTTTTTGTTCTCTTTTTTCTTTGAAGTTCAGCTTCATTTTATCTCGATAATCTTCAATATATTTTTTTTCATATAAATATACAAAAGAGGCTAGGTGTGACCTACACTACTAACTTCCCTTTGGCTAGAGGGCCAATGTTATTTTTCTTATTTAAAAACTTCGATCTTTGAAAATTTTTTCAGCTCTCCAATGTGCAATCAAGTGAAGACCAAAGATTGGTTTGCCTTCGAGATATTAGACACAAAAAACATTATTGAATAATATACATATTTGTAGCATTTTTCTTAAAAAAAACAGTTTATTACGTTTTTTACAAATCTTATCAATTGTGTTGAATAAAATTATCTCATATCGTCGATGAAACCAGAAAAGTGTGTAACTCCATATTTGATAATTTTACATGAAAGCGTTAAAACCTCATAGTTTTGAACTTATTGGCATGATTTGCCTGAAATTTTCAGAAATGATATTTCGTAATATTATTTATATTATGTATTTCGAAATGTTTCAAAATCAAAATTTGCACAGTATTTAAATTTTTTGGAGATACACACATGTCACTAGAAATTGTTACAGGTGCTGGTAGGCCTGCCAGACGTCCCGATTTTGGCGAGAAAATTCTGATATTTGAGCCTTGCCCCTATATCTTTCCCGATATTCAAAATGCCCGAATTTCGTTCCGACTTTTCTTTTCGTACTCATGAAAAATAACTCATCTCAAGGTAAAAGTTCAAAAGAGGTCGACTCCATAAATGCGTTTCGCCCATAGGTACGATAGTTGGGCTCATCAATTAGATGACTATCTTACCCTTCTAAGACGCAAATTTGTATTGATGATTATCGTTTAATATAAAAATCATAGCATTGGAGATATTGTGTTAAAATTCAGACACCTAGAATTTCAAATTCCCGTGCTCAGGCTTTTTATAATTTAGTAAAATATTAAGAAAATTTAAAAAGAAAATTCATCTGTGTAAGTGGAGCGACTGAATATTATTCAAGTTTAAAGTTCATCTAACTAATAAGCCCAACTATCGTACCTGAGCGAAACAAAATAACTTTCATGTGTCAAGGAATGAATAGTTACTTTCTTTAATTCAAATGATGTCCCGAATATAGAAAAGAATATGTGAGTAGTTTGTGCAAAAGAGTATTTTTGCAAATTACTTGTAGAGGAACTAGATAATGAATGGAAAAATGTTATTCTGCCACCTAAAAGTTTTAAAAAAGAAAACCAATCAAGTTATAATTTACTGTTTTATTTATTACCCTTAACCCGCGGCTTCGTTCCCGCTAATTTCTATTTTGTCAACCGATTCTGGTTGACGATCGATACAGAAAACATTAACGAATATTATTATTTATTTCAGGTTATTGGTTAATTCAGATATACAGGGTGTCCCGCACCTGAGTGGAAGTATCTTAGGATGTGGTTCCTAGCTATATTCTAAGAAAAAAATTGAATGGGGGGGAAAGTTGTATCTCCCCTCCCTGAGGCAGGGGGGGGGGGGGGCAGTTTCTGAAAAATTGACATAAAATGCAAAAAAAAAACATTAAAAGTACGCAAAAACACATCTAATAATGTGCTCTATTTTTTTTTTGAAAGTCAATACTCCATTCTTGCATTTGGTTTTCAAATCAAGTTGTTTAAGCGAATAGTTTTTGAGAAATTAAATTTCAAAGTCAAATTTGTTTAAAAAAAATGTGATTTTTTTTCTTAAGTCGATATTTTTCAAAATTTTACGTAATTAAGTGCTATTTTTGTGTTCAATATTCATTGCACTCATTTATTTGTAGTCCATTACCGAAAATCAAATGTCAAAATCTTTCTTAGTTTTTGAGAAATTAAGAAAAAACAAAAGGTACTTTTCCCAAAATGACCCGAAAAAATTAATTTATTCATGAATTATCCATAATTTAACCCTTTTTTCGGGCTTTTTGGTAAAAGTACCTTTAGTTTTTTCTTCATTTCTCAAAAACTAAGATAGATTTTTACATTTGGTTTTCGTTAATGGACTAAAAATAAATGAGTGCAATGAATATTGAACACAAAAATAGCACTTAATTACGTAAAATTTTGAAAAATATCGACTTATTTAATTTCTCAAAAACTATTCGCTTAAACAACTTGATTTTAAAACCAAATGCAAGAATGGAGTATTAGCTTTCAAAAAAAATATAGCACATTATTAGATGTGTTTTCGCGTATTTTTAATGTTTTTTTTGGCATTTTATGTCAATTTTTCAGAAACTGCCCCCCCTGCCTCAGGGAGGGGAGATACAACTTTCCCCCCATACAATTTTATTCTTAGAATATAGTCAGGAACCACACCCTAAGATACTTCCACTCAGGTGCGGGACACCCTGTATAATACAACAAAAAGACAAATAATAACACTGGTCTGCAAAAATCAACTTTTTTTCACCTTCAAATAATTCTTTGAAATTATGACAGATTTGACTTTTCTGAATCTAAATCTGGTTTCAGAAAAATTCTAAATTGATTTTTGAAAAATATGATTGATTTGTAAAAAAGAGCCCTCTTAGACTTGGTTGCATTGGTAAAAAAAATAAACTATTGCGCCTATTCTGCTCAAATTTGGAGGACTTACTCCACATAATATTAGCTTTCACATGAAACCAGATTTGTTATCATCCATCAATGTTCACTCATATTTTAAACCGTTATTTAAAAAAAACAACAGACATTTCGAGATATCGTAGTTTTTTTGATTTACGCTGTAAGAAACATATTTTTTGGGAAATAACAGAATTTCCCTATATTTTATATTCATAAACTCATAAATAAATTTTAATCAAAGACCTTTAAAAAAGAAACAACTAAGCGTTTTAAAATCCCAAACACTTTTTTCCATTAGTATGTATAATTCACTGAGTGCTCTGTATAAAAACTGGTAAAATATTTTAAAATATAAAAAAAACACACAGATTCTACCAAACTACACCTTAAAAAAGTAGTTTTAAAAAATAAAATAAGCTCAAAAATCCAAATAAACAATTTACTTAAACTTTTTTTTTTTTAAACATATTATTTTGTAGCTTTTTTTCTTTTCATATTTTCCATTGTCTGACGAAAAATTGAACAGCAAAAATCTGCCAGCATTGCTTCTGACCATTTCCTGTTATATCTTCGTTCTATGTGCATCATGTCTTGATGAAACATATCACCATGTTCATTTGAAACTACAAAAAGATTAACCGGGGGAAAAAATCTAAGTGGGAGTTCAAAAAATTAATTTTCAGTGACATGTTGCAATTAAGAGCTTTATAAGAGCTAAGCAGTTCTTGGATGATTTCCTTAGAATTACAATATCTTTGCGAGGAAAACGAGTTTTAAAAAGATTTAAAATGATTTAGAAAGATGAAATATACTTCTTTTAGGTCTTGTTATTATTTTTTTAAAAAGTTTCTATCGGTGAAGAAATTCCACGTCAAAAGTACCAAAAAATGGGTTTTTGACATGTTTGAATTCGAATATCTCAAAAACGTGACGTGCTAGAGTAATTTTGACTTCGGATTCGGATTCAGCACGTCAAAATCCTGTAGAAAAGTATATTTTGGCTTAAAGGCGATTTTCGTTGCAGACCAGTGTAATTATTGTATAGTCTTTTGCCTCACTGCGAACTGAATATCCCACTGTTAGTCCAATAGCTGAGAGCAAATTTTTTGGGTGAAACTATTACAAAAATAACAGTTTGAAAATTTGCAGGTGCATGCATCTTAAAATCGAATTCAAAAGTCTGGCAGTATTTTTTCGACACCCTTGTTGGGGACGGTGACGGAAAATAGCTGTTTTCCAAATTTTGTGGCAGGGTTACAAAACGAATTTATTTTCAAAAAACAGGAAATAATTCTCTTTCATTTTCCCTAAGTCCATAGACTTTAATTTTGACAATCTGATTAAAAGAACTTGATATATAACCATTTTAAATGCACCATATCGTGAGATATTTGGAGATTTAATCAATCAAAAAAAGGTCGATAAGCTTTGCAGAGGGTCATATCTTGAGTTCTATTACTCAGGTCACAAAATTAAAATGTTTGGTCTTCGTCTTAGGAAAGATTGAACTGGTTGTACCCTTGACACAAAAGTTGAAAAGCGCTATTTTAAACCCCTCGCCCCGAACACGGAGGCCAAAAAATCCTACCCTGACTTCTGCATTCGATATCAAGATGCATGAACCTATAATAAACTCACGTACATTATGCTAGTTTTTTGGCTATGCGTTTACCCACAGAATGGTGCTGTATGCTACGTATGTACATTAGGGTGGTCGTTATTTGAGTTTTCATATATAGGCCTAAATCAGCTCTAAATGAAGAAAAAATGATTCCTTATTTTCTTTCAGATTTTTATTTTTACCCCCTATAGTCGCTGTAGCGGTAAATTTATCTTGCTATATTTTTTTTGCTAAGTGGTTGAATCGCATAAAATGTGACAAAAATTTCAGACCATGAAGGTTGAGCTTAGGCAAGAAAAAAATTCTATGGGAGGGGGTTTTATTTCCCCCCGCTTAGGCGGGAGGGGCAATTTTATAAAAAACGTACTTGAAATGAAAAAATATTTATTTAAAAACAACGGCAACACTTGCAATATTATTTTATAACTTTTTTTAAAGCCAAAAGTCCATTTCTATGTTCTGTATTCAAAACATGTTCTTTCAATGAACAGTTTTGGCTAAAATAATTTTTAAACTCAAACTTTTGAAAAAAAAATAGTAAATATTTTTTTTTCAAAATTTTCCTTAATTAAGTACCAATTTGGCTTTTAGTTTTTGATACCCTTACCAATTTTTAGTCGAATGTTGAAAACCGCAAAGATCTATGTCTTCTAGGTTATGAGAAATTCAAAAAATACCAAAACTACTTTTTTCTTTTAAAAATATTTTTTTTTGGGGCTAATACTAATATTACCTTTTCTTATGACTCCTTTTGATCAAAGTGGTATTTTGGGTGTATTTTTTGTTCCTATTTAATTTAGTAGTGCACCCTCAACCCACTCCTAGATATAAAACCTGTTTTATTTGTTCTCTCATCATAGTGATAACATGCATGAGGAAACCATTTTGTTAAAATGGTGACGATCTCATTCCTCTTATTTGGTAACGGTAAATCAACTCCACATTGAATTTATCAACCATGTGTATTGCATTAAATAAACAAATTTTTACTCGCGATTATTATTATTAAAATTAATGTATAAACTTTTTAAACCTCTTATCGGTTATGTAAAAAAAATTTTTGAAGTTGTTTCTTTACATATTTTACATTAAATCAAAATTTTCCTTAACTTTTAACCACATTTCGGTGTGGCATCAGTCTCAGATCTAAATGAAAATAGTTTCCAGTCGGCGTAGTGGAACCTTCGATTCGTGGAGATCAACTGGAGGTAGAACAGACAAGTTTTGAAAATGTTATTTTATGGAATAAAGTTTAAAGATTCTATGACAAAATTACGGGCTATTGCTAAGAGTGTGATAGATCAAGTGAAAATGTTCTGGGAAAGAGCTAGATTGCCAATCAGATATGAAGCCAGGTGCATTGACAAACTATAAGCTCTGCATTCACGATGGACTAATATACACAAAAATGCTGGAAAATTATGGAATCTAGAAAAAGAACGGGCTTTTTCTGCAGAGCTTGAGAATTTATTTGATATCGCTGACTTTGATATTATGGAATCGGAAACTATCAATCAAAAAAGCAAAGAGTTTCTCCAAAATCAACGCCGAAATGGCCGTGTGGGTTCGATTAGTGTGATCGAGAGATATTTTGAAGGACTTGATAGTGAAGAACGCAAAAAAAATAAAGTTCATGGAAGAGAGGTTAAATAACAAACAAATAGAAATCGATTTATTGGGTAAGATATTTTTTTGTTGTAAAACTATTATTGATCCCTAATGTTATTTCGAAGAGATTTGTAGCTATTTCAATCGTAATATGAAAAATAAACACCGATACATCATACATTGTTAAGATGTATCACGTAATTCTATTTCTATCCCTTGATCATTTAGCGTTAAGCCGATTAATATTTTATGTCTAAGATTGTGTTAGAAATATTGTTTGTGAATAATTTACTATAAGTGGTGCCTAAGTTAAATGATAATATTTTCGACTATCTACAGATGACATTACAGAATTAGAATTGAGTGAGGACGAGTCCATGTACCCATTCAGTCATAAGACCATCGACACTTGTCCAAATACTTCTTCAGAAAGCGATAGTCAAAAAAGTGAAGCTGGAATATGGGTTCCAAAAAAATCTAGGGGATCAATCAACATTTTCAGCAATCCTAAAGTTGTTGCAGCTCTCGACAAGTGTAAGGTAAGTGACAGAGATGCTGTTCACCTGGTTGGTGCTATAGCTGAAGCATTAAATGTCGATATGGCCTCACTTATACTTAATCGAACATCTATTCGAATTCATCGTCAAAAAGTACGTGAAGAACAGGCCAAACAAATAAAAAAAGTTTTCCAAGGTACTGAACTAAAAGCTCTTGTTCTTCACTGGGATGGGAAACTGTTGTACGATTTGTTCAAAAATGAAATGGTTGCCAGACTACCGGTTGTCGTTACAAATGGTGAAACAGAAAAACTTCTTGGTGTTCCAGTAGCAAAGGATGGAAAAGGAATAAGACACGCTAATGCGATTTACGAAGTCCTTGAAGATTGGGGGCTTCAAAACTCTATAAAGGCTCTTTGCTGTGATACGACCGCTTCAAATTTAGGTATGAAGAGTGGCGCTGCCGTTATTTTAGAGCGTCTAATGAAAACAAATTTATTATTTCTGCCCTGCAGCTATCATATCTTTGAATTAATTCTTCGCTGTGTGTTTGAAAAGAAAATGCCTGGAACAATTGGACCAAATGTTCCACTATTTTTCAAATTTCGTAGCTCTTGGAAAAATATTGATGAGACAAAATATAAAACTGGTTTGGAAGATAAAATAGTTCAAAACTATCTTTCAATCGGCAAGAATCGAAGAAATTAGATTGTTTGCTGAAGATTCTCTACATTACCTTCAACCCAGAGATGACTATAAAGAGTTTCTCGAGCTAACTCTCATTTTTCTGGGTGTAGTACCTTCTGAAACTATGTTCCTTCGCCATCCTGGAGCCTTTCACCATGCGCGATGGATGGCGAAAACAATATATTGCTTAAAAATTTTTATTTTTCGAAGTTAGTTCGAAATGAATAGCGATGAGATAAGGGCAGTTCGAGATACTTCACTTTTTATTGTTATGGTTTATGTTGAGACAGTTCACTTGTACAGTCACAACAAAAGCACCAAACCACGACCTATGCTTTTTAAAAAAATTGCATGACTATCGTTTGGTTGACGAAGAGGTGTCAACAATTACTCTCCAAAAGTTCCGCAATCACTTATGGTATTTAGATCCAGAATGTGCTGCAATTTCATTCTTTGATGAATCATTATCCGTTGAGGTTAAAAGAAAAATGGTTTATAAACTAGCCCCAATAGAAGAAATTGATATTTGATATCCAAAACGAGCACAGATGAACTACGAAGACGTTGCTAGTTTCTGCAAAAATAAAATTGATCATTATATCACCCCCCAATCAAGAAATTTCTTTATCAGGTTCGAAATTAATGACGAGTTTTTAAAAATAGATCCAGCCCTTTGGGAGCAGAATACAAATTACAAAAGAGGTGTAAATATTGTAGGACATTTGAAAGTAGTGAATGACGTCGCAGAAAGAGGGGTGCATATGTTTTCGGAATATGACGATCTTTTCACAAGAAACGAAGAGTAGAAAATGTTCGTGTTACAAATTTTTTCAGAGTACCGAAAAATGTTTCCTGATTCAAATAAAAAACAATTATTAAACAATTTTAAGTATTTGATCAACTTTATTTATATTATAGATGAAATAATAAACTATAAAGTACAAACATTTTTTTGAACTATTTTTATTTTAAATCTGGCTTTGAATCGATATGTTTGGTTCTCGAAATAAGAGTCCTTAACCGGGCATAAAAAGAAGAACAAGAGAATAGCTCGGCATAATTATATAAAAAGGCTGTTATATACCCGTATATAAATTAATGCGGCTTTACTTCAGAGCATCGGATTTATTATATTAAGTACAGGAAATAGAAATAAAATTTTGAAAAAATTACAAAATAAGTTTTTCTTTGCTTGGAGCTGATTCATACCCATTCATGTAGGTATGTATTACATTTTTAAATCAAAAATTATGATTTGTGTTAACGAAGCACTTAAAAAAAAGTAGTTTTGGTATTTTTGATTTTCTCATAACCTAGAAGACATAAAACCTTCCGGTTTTCAACATCCGATTAAAAATTGGTAAGGGTATCAAAAACTAAAAGTCCAATTGGTACTTAATGAAGTAAAATTTTGAATAACAAAATATTTAGGTACTATTTTTGATTTTAAGTTGGGTCTTGTGTGTAAATGGAAATTCACACACAAGTGCAGTGCATGCTGCGCATTATACATCAATTTATATTGAATAATTTTGAATGAACAACAACAACTTGTGTGTGTTACCACCAAGTTTATAGGCTGGAGTTATAGCTATTTCACGAGAGCCACCTCGATCATCAGACTCCTTTTAGTGGTGCTTAGTCTGGTTATGCTCGTATTAATTGAAAAACTCTTTGCCGTCATATGGGAGCGAACCATGAACCTTGCGATTCAGAGGCCGATGCACTTCACACCGCGCCACTGAAGCCACATGGTTAGCTCTATCCCAATGCAGGTTTCGTTGTTTATCAATTGCAACAGCGACTAGAATTTTTATTAACACACACAAGCTTGTTATTGTTCAGTCGGTTTCTTTCTTTTTTGCCCATGCACCGATTCGTATGGCAACAATTCATTGGTCATACAAGGGGGGGGATGAGTTGAAAGAGTTGACACTGGTCAAGAATTAATTACAATTTAAGTTGGGTCCTGTGTGCAAATGGAAATTCACACACAAGTGCAGTGCATGCTGCGCATTATACATCAATTTATATTGAATAATTTTGAATGAACAACAAAAACTTGTGTGTGTTACCACCAAGTTTATAGGCTGGAGTAATAGCTATTTCACGATAGCCACCTCATAAAGGCAAAGAGCTTTTCAATTAATACAAGCATAACCAGACTAAGCACCACTAAAAGGAGTCTGACGATCGAGGGGGCTCTCGTGAAATAGCTATAACTCCAGCCTATAAACTTGGTGGTAATACACACAAGTTGTTGTTGTTCATTCAAAGGTACTATTTTTGTTTCAATTTTTTTTCAAAATTTTGAGTTTAAAAATTATTTTAGCCAAAACTGTTCATTGAGAGAACATATTTTGAATAAAGAACATAGAACTGGACTTCTGGCTTAAAAAAAGTTATGAAATAATATTTTTAGTGTTGCCGTTGTTTTTAAATAAATATTTTTCCATTTCAAGTACGTTTTTTTATAAAATTGCCCCTCCCATACAATTTTTTTCTTGTCTAAACTCAACCTTCATGGTCTAAAATGTTTGTCACATTTTATGCGATTCACCCACTTAGCAAAAAAATAGCAAAATAAATTTACCGCTACAGCGACTATAGGGGATGAAAATAAAAATCTGAAAATATTAGGGAATGTTTTTTTCATCAGTTAGAACAGATTGAGGCCCATCCCCGATGACCTTTTTTTAACGACCACCCTAATTCAGTTCTCATCGTGACGTTGTGGGGTACACTCGCGTCGAGAATTTTTCATTATTTACCTAAATCTTTCTAAACGTATAAGTTTTTTTTAATATGTATTGCATATAGTCGGGATTTTTGAATTCAGTGTCATCATTGCAAATAATTTTTTCATTTGAACTGTGTAAAATTGAAACCTATTGACAGAGATTTTATGATCAAAAATAATAAACCTTTTGTCTGCCTAAGGTGCAATCAAAAAAGAAGAGATTCTCTCCGTCACTCACCACCACAAGCTCAAAAAAGTACACCTGTGTTGCCTTCATCTGACTCACAATGTAATCCTAAGCAACAACCTTAGCATGATAACCTAAATTCTCTTGATCCCCCACTGCATCCCGTCACTCCACTAGCACCAACATCAACTGGGCAAGCTTTCGTGGATCTCTCAACTTCTTCATCATCATCTGCTTCAGATTCAAATACACCTCCATCTACATCAACATTATCAGTGTCACCTCCACCAAACACACTAATAGCAACTTCTACATCAATCAATACTTTTTCATCTTCATCATCATCATCTGCATTATCACCTGCAGCACCAGCTTCAGCATATCCACCACCACCAACATCCCCAACACCAACATCACCAACATCACAACAAACACCAACACCACCAACACCAACTTCAACACTACCCAGCAAACATTTCCCTTCAGAAATGATTTATTAATAATTCACAGGAGTGAAAGAAACCCTCATTTATGAACTCATTTATAAACCGGTTTGGATCAAATTTACTGGGTAGCATTACCTCGAATTCGAATCGTTTTTATGTTTCATTAATAATAGAGTAATTCTTCACATTAGTGAATGTAAATAGGACGCTTATATATTCATTTCACTGAACAATTCATGAATCTTTTTTGAATCATTTAAATGAGACAGATTTGATTCATTCATATGAATATAAATTGGGGTTTCCTCATTCAGTTTAGTGAATATAAATTGAATTATATTTAATTCATTATAATGATTCTTTAATAATCGGAATGTATACCGTAGAACTGAATGTAAATATTATTTCAGTGTGGTTATACAAAATGCTATTTTAAAATGGTAAAATTATCTGCATAATCAGTTTGATTTCCCTAGATTTATCGAATGAAACTTATGATAAATTTCGCTAAAGTATAATGGAATATTCGCGGCTATTCTGATATTCGGTCGAATTAATGTCGTACGGAATGAAAATGGAAATCAAAAAGATATTCCAATTGAAAAAGTTAAAACAAAAGTTAATTTATTCAATTTATCTTTTTTTATTTTTTTTTTTCACAGCCACAAAGAATATAGTTCCGTCCGTACAATAACAAATAACAATACGCAAAATTTAATGAAAGTGACAAATTTCCTCTTTACATAACTTTTGTTTCATTTTTGGCACGACTAGGTCCCGTTATGGCTTTTCAAAACAAAATGAAAGGGACATTCAGTTTATGTGAATAAAAATGGACGCACCCGAAATATACCTCTTTTGAGGATCGCTTGTGCGCGTTCACTTTTATTCATATTATGTGAAGGAAATAAGAATCTCGATATTTTTTAATTTAAAAAAAAAATCAACACAAATCCCCTTCCCCGCGTATGAGGTAAAAGTGATGGAATATTTGAGTATATTCACATTTGATTCACAGAAGTGAGTGTTTCTCGAATATATGTTCTTCATTTTCACTTAATGTTCTATGAACGTTCACAAAAATGTTTGCTGGGATGTAACGTTGCATAAGTTTTATGAATAAGGTATTTGCGTTCAGACGCATTATAACGAGTACATAGCACTATGCACAAGCTATGATGCGTTTATGAATAAGGCTGATAATATATAAATTCTTGAGCTTAGCATGCAGTTTTTTTTAGAATAGCGAAAATTGGGGGTGAGAACAGAGATGTTGGTAAAATTTAAAAAAAAAATCGTTTGAGTAATGGTAATCAATATATTTTTGTATGGCCTTCATTCAACAGTTTTTAAGCAGTAAAAATTTCTGAAAATATTCTGTTTTTCCTTTGAAAAAATAAAACTTCGATAAGAAATGTTAGCCTCAAATAGTTTATTTTCGTAAAAACTCAATCCACCATTACGCAAGAATTTGGTGTTAAATGAAATAAGAATATGTCTACAAGAAATAGGGTAAGCTACCTAGTGATCGACACCCCATCCAGTTATGCTCACTTACCACTATTTTTTCGATTTCCTAAGGTATTCTGTGGTTGGATGCTGCCGACGTTATTTTTAACGTGCTGTTAGATTTGCAAGTTTTTGGTTTGTTTATGACTTCCTATATCTTTTTTAGTTTGAGATATGTTTAATTGCGAATGGTTAGAACTTTCACCAGCATATTTTAATAAATGAAATAAATAATTATAATAATTTCATTGCTCTTTAAAATAATGAGTTGACTATTACGACAGATTGAGGACAGTATTGTAGTCATGACAAAGAGTGGCTTCTCGACGCAAATGATAGCTAAGAAGCTTAAAATAAGCCAATCGGTGGTCATAAAAGTCCAGAAAAGGCGAGCCATTGTTCCTAGAGCACAAGTCAGAGGCCGCATACAAATTTTGACGGATGCGGACGCACCTCGCAGGATATTAGAAATGAAAGGAAACAAGTGTTTAACACAAAATCATGCTTCCTTAGCAATAAATAAGCCCGTTAGCCAATGAACTGCAAGAAGAACCTTCAACGACATTGGTTATATTTCAGCGGTTAAAAAAACAAAAGCCTGCATTGTCAGTAAAAATGCTAAGGTGTGGTTAAAGTTCGTCAGAAAACACAGAAATTGGACAGTAGGTAATTGGAAACGTGTAGTGTGGTCAGATGTCCAATTTCTGTATTCTCTGTCGAACTTTAACCACACCTTAGCATTTTTTCCGACGATGCAGGCTTTTGTTCTTTTAACCGCTGAGATATAACCAATGTCGTTGAGGGTTCTTCTTGCGGTTTTTCGGCTAACGGACTTATTTATTGCTAAAGAAGCATGATTTGGTGTTAAACACTTGTTCCCTTTCATTTCTAATATCCTGCGAGGTGCGTCCGCATCCGTCAAAATTTTTGTGCGGCCTTTGACTTGTTCTTTAGGAACAATAACTCGCATTTTCTGAACTTTTATGACCACCGATTGCCTTCTTTTAAGCTTATTAGCTATCATTTGTGTCAAGCAGCCACTCTTTGTCATGACTACAATACTGTCCTAAAACTGTCGTGATAGTTTCCTCATAATCTTAAAGAGCAATGAAATTTTTATAATTATATATTTCATTTATTAAAATACGCTGGTGAAAGTTCTAACCATACGCAATTAAACATTATCTCAAACTACAAAAGATAAAGGAAGTCATAAACAAACCAAAAACTTGCAAATCTAACAGCAAATTTCGATATTTTTGCTGATTAACGCTTGGTGCAAAATTGAGTACATGTGACTTATTTTTGTTATATTTGTTTTTTTCTTAGAACTTGCTCCTTTCCGTTATGTATTATATACCGTTTTCTTGAGAATTGAACATAAAATACAGAGCAAAAAAAAAAATTTCAATTTGCTTTATTATTTCTGTTCTTATGCATCAATAAGTGCGCGAACTACAAACATGTACTCATTTGTGCTCCCTACTGTATATCCGTGTCTTGTACAATAGTGGGCAGTGATTATTATTCAAGAGAATTAATTAGTGAATCTGTTTGTTAGTTTGTTTATCTTCAAATAATAAAATAACTTATTTTAAAGTGGGGTGTTCATAGCTAAAATATAATGTTTATAAAATTCAGTGACCGATACAGGTGTGCATTACTGGCACAAGTGGACGATTTTGAGGATATTAGTTATGGACACCATGATGATTTTCTTTATTTTTTGTCTGTCATTATTTAGGAATGTTTTGTGGATATACTTAATGTGAACACTAAGACATGTTTACATTTAGCCATAGAGTCACTAAAGTTCTAATGTGCTTTTAACATTTTGTTGGAATTAGCATATCAAAATTTGGCTTAAAGTGAAACATATCCTAATGTTCACATTAAGAAGCTCAACAAAACCCACCATTTAAACACCATTTTTATTGTGCTAATGAACCGTTTTTTTTTAATCTTTGACGGCTTGTCGATATTTAGGCTTTCATTTGAAAATGCCGAAGCAAAAGAAGTTCAAGGATGAAGATTTGCGAAGTGCTTTAGATGCAGTTGAAAAGGGAATGTCGAAAAAATGGCTGCAAATAAATTTAATGTTCCTCGCACAACTTTGATTAATTGGTCTATAGGAAAGGTGCAGAAATCAACGTATGGATCGGAAACCATACTAACCGCTGAGGAAGAAAAACAAATCATAAAATGGATCTTTGAAAATCACGAAAGTGGATTTCCAAGACGAAAAGATGACATCCAATACAGGGTGAGTGAGTTTCTCAAAAATGCGTCAAGAACAACTCCTTTCAAAAACAATGCACCAGGAGAATCGTGGTACAAACATTTTCTAAAGCGACATCCAGAGAACACCTGAAGCTGTGACTTTAGCGTCTTCCACTTTCTCTGAAAACGATATCAGAGGATGGTTTAAGCAGATTGAGGACTATCTTTTAAGAACTGGTAAAGAGATATTTGAAATAAGATCCTAGTCGGATATATAATGGAGACGAAACGAACTTCCTCCTCTGCCCAAAAAACAGGTAAGGTTTTGGCTCCAAAAGGGGCAAAAAATGTCTATGAAACCGATAAAGGTGCTGCTAAAGAGAACCTTACAGTGATGTTCACTTTTTCTGCCTCTGGAATGGTAACCCCTCCCATGATTATCTACCCATACGTAAGAATTCCTTTTGAAGTTAGGAATTCAGTTTCAAAAGACTGGGGAATATCGTAAGGTGAAAGTGGTTGGATGACAGGGGTAATATTTTTAAATACATTAAAACTATTTTCACACACTGAGGAAACCAAACGATGAAATTGAAATTGCAAAGCAGTCCTTTGCAAAGCAGTCCTTTGAATGGAATCCTCAGGGTGCACGGCGGGTTGGAAGACCAAGAACAACATGGAAATCAACTGTCTTAGCGGAAGCAGAATCCCAGAGAAAGACGTGGCCACAGCTAAAGTACCTTGCAGCAGACCGTGAAGGATTAGCCCGGGAGCTCGCGACAGATTTTGGTGACCAATAGCGCCAAAGCTAGATTTTTGTAAATTGGTTAATTTGGCTTTGCAATGAAGAATGGTGGTAATCAGCGGCGCGAGCGGTACCTTGGGCTACAGCAGCCTCTCAAAGATGTAAAAAAAAATGAAAAATTTAATCAAACCGCCAAAACTGAAACTTTGCATACTGTTTGCCCTTATTATAAGCAATCGAAAAAAAATAATCAGCTGGCTGAAGCGCGGTACTACATACGTCAGCTGCTTACGTCAACATGTAAAAAAACGTGTTAAATTCAGCGATTCCGCCAAAGCTGAAACTTGGTTATCTGATAACTTATACATTAATTTACGCAAAAAGACAAATCAGCTGGCTGCATTGCGGTACTAAGACCGTCAGCTGACGTGGTGAATAGTATCTACAAGTACAAAAATACGGTTTCACATCCCACGCACAAAAAACTAAGTCAAACGAGGTTTTCCATCCGGCTTACAATCCTTTGATTATTATCATTATATTATAAAATGATTCATTAACTTTTTTTGTAACCAAATTTTAGATTTGACAGAAAATATATGTTGCCTATTTGAAGATATTCATCAAAACACATTAATCGCATATTTAAATCGCAATCGTTTTTGCTGTTATCATCGCATGCCGGCTGCAGTAGGTACTTCGAATGTCCTATATTTTATCCTGCCTTCTATTGTTGAATGTATTAAATTAAATAAAAACGTAACATTCTTGCTTGGTGTCGAAAAACTGGGAAACGAGCAAAGAGAACATTTCATCAAAGAATGCGCACAAGACGTTGGGAGATTTGAAAACCGCATAAAACAAAATAAAATACTGAGTTTCACGGATACCATCAAAAAGAAAAAAGGTTCAATTTCTGGAAAAGTTGTCGAAATGCGTATGCAACGCGATATATTTTGTCAACTTTAAAGCATTTCATTAAAAAAAGAACTAGATATTGATAAGGTTTTGTGCTATCCTTTAACACCAGTTCCACTTTCAATGTGCCACTTTGACGGAACAATATGTAAAACGGATAAATCAGCACTTTTAAAATTAGTTGAAGCCCAAATTGTATCTGATCCACCCCAAGATACTGATGTAATTATTTTTGATGGATTTTGTATGCTCCATTTGATAAAAGATGTACCACTTTCATTTGGAAAAATAGCAACCAAATTTTTGCAAATGTTGTGCAGGAATAAAGCCTAAGTAATAATAGTTGTGTTCGATCAGTATTTTGTTCCCTCGATTAAAGATACAGAGCATCAAATTAGAAGTATGCGTCAAGCTAATTTTCAAATAAAAGGGCCCGATCAAGTTCGTGCAGTTGATTTTGCAAGTGAGCTCAAAAATACCAACTTCAAAGAAGAGTTTGTGCGGTTTATCAGAGACTATTGGGGGAAAGTCTGCATGGCCCCTTATATAAATAATAAAACGGTTTACATTAACTTTAGTGAGTGCTTTAAGTACATTGTTAATAACAGTAAGGTTGTAAGAACACTTGATCAAGAATTATCTTGTCCAGCACACGAGGAAGCAGATACAAAAATGATTTTTCATACTTGTAAACTAAATTTTGATGTTAACGTAATAATCCAAAGCTGTGACATGGACGTTCTGATAATACTGTTGGGTAATATGAACGCAGTTCAACAAAACTTAAAAATTTCGATGGAGGTTGGGGTAGGAAACCACCAGCGATTTATCAATGTTAATAAACTGTATGAAACCCTGGGTTGTGATCTAAGTGCAGCGCTGCCAGCCTTTCACGCCATAACAGGCTGTGATTACAATCCTGCATTTTTCCGAAAAGGGAAAAAACGTCCTTTTGAAGTGTTACGGTCTTCAGACTCATATATGCGAAGTTTTGTGGATATGACCAGTTTGGGGAGAAACGATGAAATTTTAGAAAAGGTGGAAGAATTTATATGTCGGTTGTATGGATTCAAATTGGTGAGAAATGTAGATAAAGCAAGAGTGCAAATGTTCTTAAAAACATACAAAGTTCTGGAGAACGCTTGCCAAAAATTATCATCGATGGCTCAGCATTACCACCATCAAGAGCAGAGTTGCACCCACATTTTCTACGGGCCTGCTATATTTCAAAAGTTTGGACTCATGCCCACTTAAAAGTACCCAGTGAAGAATCTCCACTTAATTTTGGCTGGGAACTGGAAGGTGATAGATATGTATTAAAATGGTTTTTTAACGATGCCTGCATCTATTGACGATATAGCAGTTCAGTCGGATACAGGTAAAAAATACTTTTGTGTTAAAAATATACATTGCTTACATTACAATTTTATTAATTACCTAAATTCAATATCACTATCCACTTTTGAAGAAAATTAGAATATCATATTAACAGATACAATAATTATATTTTTGAACGTATATATTGGTACTTAAACATATTTTTTTTTTATTATTTCAAAATTGGCTTTCACAAAATTTTTATTTGATTGCATTTTGTTCATATTATTAAACTTTCCTAGTTGATTCTTTCGATAGGCATATATGTACATTTATTATTAAAATTTATGAACGGGTGAAATTATATTTAAGTTATTGTTTTCATAATGTATTTATGTATTTATAGATGATAATAATGAAGAAGACATTATTGAAGCTTCTGAAAATGAATCTGGGAGCGATACAGAAGACAATTTTACACCAACCTAAAATGATGAATCCTAATTTTGTTGTTGTTATTTAATTTGCTTAATTTTTAGTAAACTAAAATAAATTTTGAAATAAATTAGCATCTTTTACATTTTTGTGTTTGACGCTTTGAAGCCAATTAATATTCCACTTTGAAGATGGAGTGAAAGACTGCTTTTCAAAAATATTGAATAATTTGAGTGTTTCGATGAATATCTTCAAATAGGCAATATATTTTCTGTCAAATCTAAGATTTGGCTATACAAAAAGTTAATGAATCATTTTATAATAGAATGATAATAATTAGATGATTGTAAACCGGATGGAAAACCTCGTTTGACAAAGTGTTTTGTGCTATATTCACCACGTCAGCTGACGGTCTTAGTACCGCAATGCAGCCAGCTGATTTGTCTTTTTGCGTAAATTAATGTATAAGCTATCAGATAACCAAATTTCAGCTTTGGCGGAATCATTGAATCTTACACGTTTTTTTACATGTTGACGTAAGCAGCTGACGTATGTAGTACCGCGTTTCAGCCAGCTGATTATTTTTTTCGATTGCTTATAATAAGGGCAAACAGTATGCAAAGTTTCAGCTTTGGCGGTTTGATTAAATTTTTCATTTTTTGAAGTAAAACTTCTTTTGCGGCATGGGGGTAAAAAATTTGTATATGGAGCTGTCAGTGACATGTCAAACCGACACCAAAAAATTGTATGGAGATTTGCAATACTGACAAATCAACGAAAAAAACTTATTTCTGAACAAAAAAAGATAATTCTTTTAATGCAGAACTAATATTGAATATGGGAGAACACTTTTAAACTCAACTCTTCATTAAAAAGTTTCTAATTTATTTATTTTTTCAGACATTCAAAATGATGTCAATGATCGGAAACCAAAAAAATTCTAATCAATTATAACACACAAAAACATATATTTTTTTCAACATTTTACTGATTATAATACAAATACACTTTATTCTTAAAACATTTATTTACATTTTTTCTTAAAATTACACTTATTATAACTCAAATTTACTAAATTATTTTGCACAAACTGAAGAAATTAAAAGTAAACAAAACATTTTCTCGGTAAATGTCAGATTCAGTATTGCCATATACGAACAATCCTAATTTCCTTGTCAAGTTTGAAAGGGCATTGCCATATATTAGTAAGAAGAATCTTAAAGGTTCGAACATAATGGATGTGATAGAGGAAAAGACGTGAGTGTGACGTTATCCCGCTGTTTTTGTTAAATTAGTTTCAAATAATGACGAGAATACTCATAATAAGGCATTTTACGTTGTTACGTTACGTTTAATTTATGGAATAAGTACTTGGAAATTAGTTTTTTTAGTACTATTTTGTTAAATCTCGTCGTGGGATATCTCGTCGCTTTGCGAATTCGGGAACGAATATACATATTATTAGAAAAAGCTATCTGTGAGTTATGTCACACCCTCATCTCGTTTTTTCACGCACAGTGAATCATTCTGTTAAATATCTGCTAAATCTTTTCGTGAAAATATCGTAGCATTTATTAAAAGCAGTGAATTTTTATAGCACAAAGAGCATTTCTTCCTCACTGCAATTTTTCTACACACATATTACAACTGCAATTGCCTGGCAATCAAAAAAATATTTTCTGGTGCAAATTAAATCAGCTTGATAGAAATATTGTTAGTGGAGGCACACTGTAAATCTTGTTTTGATTTCGGAGATTTAACTGAGTTAAATCGGTGATATCAAATCGAAGAGTTAAATTCGGTGAGTTGAAATTTTTAACAATGGATTAAGATTTGAATCAACGTTGAATGTCCGTTCACTCCCCGAAATCAGTGAATTTATATTTCTGAAGTACACATCAAAATTTTAACGACGTTGTAAATATCTAAAGTCCGTGGTTCAGCAATTTTAACTCATCTGCTATTTTATGAACTCATGGAAGTTCAATGCTGGTTCAATTTAATTTGCTACTATAGCATATACACTTCACCTTTGAACCTCCGTTCAACCTCAGTGAGTCCAGCCAAATCAGTGAGTTCAATCTATTAAATCATTGATCAAAATTTAAACCACATTTGTGAAACTGATCTTTTGTGTCGGTTTCTAACTAGAAAAATTGCATCGCATTTCACACATTAGATGTTATTTGTTTCTATAGCGCTCCTGTTACCTTTCCGACAGCAAGTAAATACATTATTCTGGCATTACTGATTTATACACACACACTGTAAATCTCGTTTCGATTTCGGTGAGATCAAAACGAAAACATACATTCGGTGAGTTGAAATTTCTTAACCATGGATTAAGATTTGAACCAACGTTGAACGTCCGTTCACTCCCCGAAATCAGTGAATTTATATCTCTGAAGTTCACATCAAAATTTTAACGACGTTGTAAATATCTATAGTCCGTGGTTCAGCAGTTTTAACTCATCTGCTATTTTATGAATTGATGGAAGTTTAATGATGGTTCAATTTAATCTGCTATCCTGTTTTTGATAACATGGAATTTTTATTTACTATATTTTTTCATGTGCGTTCTCATATTCTACCCTTTAATTGAAAAATTACAGGCAACCTCATTTGCTTTCTTTCTTTTAATTTATTGCCTCGACAATGGAAATCAATAATTCCATCTTCTAGGAAATATTGGCATTGCCATTGACAAAGCATCTCCATTGTCCCTGATCACACGTGACGAAATTCAAGCATTTTCTGCGATTTGCGATGGTAAGCGGGGTAACTTGCAGAAGAGGGAGGGGGATGAAATATTTTAAAATATTTGAAAATATTCGGTGTAGAAAATTGACGTTCTCTTTTGTGTTGCTTTTCCTATCCAATCCAACCAATCAAATCGTGTCTTTCATTATGAAAATACGAAAAACACAAAGAGGAGAACAAAATCTACAGAATAATTTTCTTCACATCTGAACACTTTCGTTCTTCATGTGTAATCAAGCACATTTGCATTATATAAGGCTATAGCAATGAGTGAAGGCTTACGCTGTGGCTCCATTGGCAATTTTTGAGGCAATTGCAATTGGAATAGGAATGGCAATTTATTGCTTTGGTGGGCATTTTCATTTTTTATTTATTTATTTTTAATTCACTATATTTTGTCATGTGCGTTCTCATATTCTACGATTTAATTGAAAAAATCAATAAAGAAGTCATTCACAATTACGGGGAATCCCATTTTTCCTCAATTTATTGCCTTGACGATGGAAATCAATAATTGCCTTTCATCTTCCAGGCAATATTGCCATTGCCATTGACAAAGCGTCTCCATTTGCATTATTAAAGGCAATAGCAATGAGTGAGGCAATTTACTGTCTCAAATATTGCCAATGGAGCCGCTGGGTATTAACTGCATTCAATTACTCTTTGAAAAAGTGCTAAGTGAAAAATTACAAATTAGCTAGCTAGCGACACCTTTCTGCGAAAAATGGTATGAAATTCGTGTTGAGTTGAATGCTTTCAAACAAGAAAAAGGCTAGTTCAGCTCATCGATGCCAGCGACATCTATAGGTGTGTTTTTTTTTGCAAGCCCAGGGGAATCGGATGAAAAAAATGACATCGGGGCTAAGCGACGCCATTACAGAAAAAAAAATGGAGAGTCCATACAAAGTATCGATAACATGTATGAAATTCATGCCGGTAACACAGTTTTTATCTGGGCTTAAGTTAAGCCCCGAAAATTCTCTGGGCTTAGCTAAGCCCGAAGGGGCTTAGTTGTTGTTGCTTTTAAAATGTAAATTGCTTAGCCCCGCCGTTGTTTTTTTCGTCCAAGCCCATTCCGAAAGGGAAAAAAACACAGCTTATGATTCAGCTTTTTATCTGTTTATTTAGATGTAGTAGTGTTTCACTTTTCTACAAAAGTTAAAGTAGGAACGCTTTAACTTTTACTTTTGCAAAACTTAAAATAAAAGATAGGATTGAGTAGTTTATTGAAAAAAGACAAAAATCGATTCGGATTGAGTCCGATTATCTGATCCGCTCATGTAAACGTGGTATTAGATGGTTAGGTGGCGTTTTTAAAAAACTTGAATTTGCCGGCAAATAAGTTCTCTAAACATTGTTTCTTTGAATTTATAATAATTTATGATTATAAATATATGTGAACAGGTAGACAATAATGTAAGAATGAAAAATAAAATAGTCATAAAAGGGAACAAAAAACATAAATAACATGAAACTAAACTCTCGAAAGTTCTCTGTGTAGTGTAGCGGCAACATGCAAAAGCCATAAGTTAATTTAATTTGGTGGTTAATAATACTCTTAATAGTGAGTACGCTAATTTTCACGAAACTCTTATTATCTACACGTCAATTGATATTGTGTATCATGCTTAACAATTCTTCCTGTCGACAAGAGTGCCATCTGGAGCTGTTCGCCATCCATTTTGGTATACCTTGGTCACAAAAAACAACAACAAGATGGAGAAAAAAACAAAACACAACAAGATTTGACATTTCTCTGGAGTTGAAAGTTTTGTTCTGCGGTGCTTTACAAATACTCAAAAGTGTTTCTCGTTCGTTTAAATAAATTAAAAACAAATGTATCTCTTAAAAGTTTTTAATTAATCAAATGACAGTGCATAATTAATATGAAGTGATAAAAATATCAATGAACTTCGATTTAAAGTGTCCAAAGTCGATTAATGATATGAAGCGCGCGCTCGCTGACGACGTGTTCCTCATTTGATGTGTTTTTGATGGATTTTGGATTGTTTTTTTTTTAAGTTTAATGGACGCATAACAATTTTTGTCTATTTCTGCTACTATTCCCGAAAATATATTTGTTTTTAATCGTATGAAATGACGCGTAAATCTGAATGCACTTTTGAGTATTTGTATGCCCATTAATTTGTTTACTTTTTGCCTCAAAATGTATGTCAATGGCCAACGCACACAATCACATACAAAATCGATTTTTTTATAAATTCTTTTCAACCCAAAAAAGAAATCGACCTCCAATGTTTGAAAGGAATTCGGGTGTTTTGCATATGATGTCGTCTCCCGTCTCCACTGTGCATGAACTATGGTTGGATTTTCAACATGTCAAGAAAAAATAAACTAATACGGCTACAGAAATACATGTTCAAAAAATAGTGAAATATGAAATATCTATATATTTTATTTTAGTTTCCAAGTTTAAAATTTTGTTCATGTCCAGTGGAGGCGGAATAGGTACATATGAAAAAAAGCTAGAGGGAGAGTGTTCAGAAAAGAAAACCACGCATTGGTAGCTGCCAAGATCCGAATATTTTTTTGATATTCGTGTATTTTTTAGATTTTATTAATTTTGAAGATTTATACACGGGGTGTTTTGCATATGATTTCATCGGTCGGATTTTGAGAAAAAAAAATAGTACGACCACAGAAATTCATGTTCAAATAGTGACCTAAGCATATATTTTAGTTTCCAAGTTTAATATTTTGTTCATGTCCAGTGGAGGCAGAATATAGATAAGGAAAAAAAGCTACAGGGAGAAGGTTCAGAAAAAAATTATCGGATTGGAAGCTGCCAAAATCCGAAAATTTTTAGCATACATATTTTTTATGTTATTTCTTTCTTTTATAGATTTAATTAATTTAGGAGATTCTTGTACGGGGTGTTTTGCATATTTGTTCGTCTTCACTGTGCAGTTACTACTCTCGGATTTTGAGTATTCTTAGGAATTAAAATTAATGCGGCCATAAAAATCCATGTTCAAATAGTGACATATATATCTATATATTTTATTTTGCGAGTTTAATATTTAGTTCATGCTCAGTGGAGGTGGAATATAGGTTGTTAAAAAAGCTACAGGGCGAAGGTTCAGAAAAGAAGAAAATTATCGCATTGGCAACTGCAAAACCCGAGCATTGGCATACAGAAGTAATAATGAAACTTATTATTATACACAAAACTATCAGAAATTTGAATCCATGTCTCGTTGCAGGATTCTTGCAAGTTCTATGTACAAAGCGCTGTCATTTCAAATAACGTACTTCATAAGGATTATTAAAACGGTTCTGAGTTTCCAAATAAGTCCTCGAAGTGCTTCTGAAAAAAATTTCAATTCCTTTAAAATTAATTTTGTAATTTTTCAAGAAATATTAAATTTATAGATTTTGTTACAACTAGAAATGGTTTTTAAAAGTTTATTATTGACGAATGCTTCAATCAATAAAATTAAGTAAAATGTTTTGAACATAAAAGTTACAAAAATTTCCAAAAAATCTTACGATTTCTTGTAGTTATATGCAAAACGCTGTCATTTGAAAACAACTTGAGTGATTTGGGTTATTAAAACGGTTCTGTTTTTCAAATTAAGTGCTCTAAGTGGTAGGAATTGTAAAATACTTGCCCTGTTGTCGTGAAAGAAGTTTTACTTCTAGCGCGTGTACATAAGTACGCACACTGTTTTTTTTACATCTTTGAGAGGCTGCTATAGCCCAAGGTACCGCTCGCGATGCAGCTGATTACCACCATTCTTCATTGCAAGGCCAAATTAACCATTTTACAAAAAATTAGCTTTGGCGAAATGATTGACTAAAATCTGTCGCGAGCTCCCGGGCTAGATAAGGACGTTTTGTTGACGCCCTATGCCCCAGCCGGGGTTACAGGACATGATGATGATGATGAAAACTATTTTGTATCCAGCTTTGGTTAAAAATGGAACGAAGTTTCCTATTCTTTTGTTTTTGGATGGCCACAAAAGTCATTTAACTTACAGTTTGTCAGAGCTTTGCACAGAACTCAATGTAGTCGTAGTGTGTCTTTATCAAACTTCAACACGGATATTGCAACCTGCGGATGTTGCGGCTTTTAAGCCCATCAAAAATGGGTGGCAAAAGGCTGTTTTAGATTGGAGGCGGGAAAATCCAGAAGACATTTTAATAAAAAAGCAAGTTGGTCCTTTACTTAAACAAGTTTTAGATAGTAACATTAAAAAAAAAAAACATTCAAAATGGGTTTAGGGCATGTGGTCTGTATCCTTTTAAACCAGATGCGATAAATTGTACAAAATGCCTCGGGAAAAATAATGGATTTCACGTAACCGTCGTTGATGATAACACATCAAAATCTATAGATATTCAACAATTTGAAACCATATTTGGAGCAGAGAAACTGTTAGCTCTAAAAAAGTTGGAATTTCCTGCTCCAGAAGATGTGAGCTTACTGCATGCAATCTACTGTCACTTGAAATTCGACAGTCATGAAAATCTCTGTTCCGAAAGCTACACCCAGACCCGCACAAATATTGTTGACCAAGCCATCGGCACAACCCAGACCAGTCCCTTGTTGACAACAACCATTTCGATATATCGGGACGGAACGTGTATCTTAAGACTTTGATATTGACAAGTATGCCTTTTATTATTATTGGAGATGATCATCAATTAAAATTATAAGCCTGGAGGGTCATTCCGTATTTCGATTATCGCCAGACGATATCATTTAGATTTAGACGATAGTCTTGCTCTACGTAAAATCAAAAACGACTATCGTTTGTCGATCTCGTTTTTGTAGTTGAATATTTGCTTTCCGTTAGTCAATAATCGTCAAAACGCTATCGTCAGAATGATAGAGCTCAGATGATAGCTAAAGAGGTATCGTCTTGCAATAATTTGAGTGCTTTTTCGTTGTTTTTAGCCATATTGTTTTTTAAATAATATGAACAAAATAATAATTGAGTAATTACGGCATTAATATTAGTCTATAGTTTGAGTTTTCAGAAAAATCCTAACAGCAAATCATACCTACGGGTAAATGAATGGAAAGCAAAGCTATTTTTAAAATACCTACACAAATCTGCTTAATTAAAAAAAAAAATAGTTTTCTCGAAATTATGGTATGTTAAAAATTGCAATTCTTCACAAATATTTCAAAATTTTTAACCCAACTCTTAAAAATATAAAAATCAATAACCCGTGAACAATTCAAATAACCGTTTCTTAGCTAAACGGCTACATAAGCTTTGATTTGTAGTTAATTTTTATCTTCACTTAGAAAAAAGTAGTAGGTATGTTTGATACAACAACAATACGGAGTTATACAAAATTGTTGTTGTATTTAACATGTTCAAGCCATGATAAAAATGCACCAAGAAGCAAGGCTATAAACACATCAGTTTGTACATATTTGTCGGACGAAAATTTCCGACGGTACATAAATCACACAGTTACGTTTTCGAAGAAAAGTGTACCGAAAGTTTTTCTAAAGCGTATTAATTACCTACCAAATTATCAAATTATTTAAATTTTGTAAGCAACCATAAATTAACTTGTCACTTTTAAAAAATTTTTAATTTTTCAAAATATTTCGGCGCTATAATTTTAATTTATTACTTTTACAAAATGAAAATTAAAATATAAAAAAATTACAAGCCATAAGAATTCGAAGGCAACTACGGGACAAGTCTGACCCTTTTGCTCTTCCAACGCATACATATGTAAGTACAATGATATAAAAGTATCTAAATAAATATAAACAAATTCCTAATTGCAATGGTTGAAACGCAGCTTTATTCAACGATTCCGGCTTTCAAAAGAAGCTTTTAAATCGGTCCTGGATACAGCAAACTGGCCCGGTGGTTGCCGGTCAACGTATATACCACCACTCTTAAGACAGACTCGCTGCTACCCTCGAATTTTTGGGTGGAGGAGGTTATCAGTGGTTGACTGGAAACGATTTTGGAGTTGCAGTAGCCCAAAGCACTTTATCCAAAATCGTTGCAAGCACCACGAGCCTTTTAGAAGAATGCTTATGTCCTTTGTGGATAAATAGAGAGTTTCAAGTGACGAGGAAAAAGCTGAAATAAAACGGCATTTTTATCGAAAATTTTCTAAACCAGGAGGTAGATTTAACTCATGAATAAATTTAAATTGTGTCAGAAACATGGCCAGTGCTGCCACTCAGAAATTTAAAAAAAACATAGTTTAAAATCATGATTTTAGTTAAGAAATCATGATTTTCAGGTCTGAGTTGGAAAACGGTAAGAGATATTAAAAATTTTTAACTACATCGTAACAAGTAAAACAAATATTTTTAAATATTTATTGAGAGCATTTATTAAAAAAATACAAAAATGGAAGGAATACGAGTATATAACATTAAAATAAATTATTATAATTTATACATGTTTTTGAGTGCTATATTATTTTTTTTTCACAGTTTTAGGTACATAGGTTTTATATAGCACATTGAAAATCAAAAATTACATAGTATACCATATTTTTTAAATTTTACGTTAGCAAAAAAACTTATTTTTTTATGTGAATTCCTTGGAGTATATATTTGTGTAATATCTGTTGAGAAGATCTGTATGAACCTTAAATTCATAGCATGTCTGGTTTTTAACCAAACGTTTAGCATGCAACAACCCATTTATTGAATAAATTTCAAGGCTGTTTCTTAATTTTGTTTTTACCATATTAACTTCAGAAAAAACGCGCTCCGTATTGCCTGAAGAATATGCCAGTGAAAATATTTCATAAACGAACTGCGACAATTGTGGAAAAGCTGGATTGTCATCTGCTTGCATTAACTTGCTTACGCCTTTCCAAAATTCTTCAGCATCTAGACTAAAATTTAAATCTATGTTTTTCAGTGCTCTCCACTCATTGTCAATTTCCTGAAGTTGATCTTCTTTCACTAAATTTGGAAAATGTTTAACAAGTGAAATAATCGAGCTACTCTCCAAAATATTCTGTGGAGCCAGAATCTCCACGTCCTTAAGAATATTTTCTTTAAAATTAAATCTGAGAAAAATTTGCTTAGTAGCTTCAATTAAAAAACTCAAACAATCACATTGAAAGCTATGTAAAACGCCTTTTTCCACTGCCACATTTTCCAAAAAGAGACCCACTTTAATACCATAATACATTTCGTTATATGGAAGTTGATTGCGAGGGTTAATATAGTCTATATTTATAATTCCAGTCTTGTCTAAATATTCTTTTTTTATATAACAACTTAAAATTGATTTTATCGATGAAGAAACTTCTGAACGAACTTGATGTATTTTTGGTTTTTCAGCTTGCATACATTTATTAAGTTTTGTGAAAAAAGGTAACACAAAACTTAGAAAGCTCAAATACATATAATGCCTTGGATCGTTCAACATATTCAAAATAGTGTGAGAGGATAAAAGTTTATCCGAGCTTACAGTTTCTTGTTAAAAAAATGCTTTAAGAGCATCATATTGCGTAAGAACAGAATTCACTACCTCTAACCGTGAAAGCCAACGCGTTTGACAGAAGCGAAGAAGTTTATTTGGCTTTACGTTTAAAATATTCTGAAAAGATTTATATATAGAAATTCTATTGGGGCTGTGTTGTATATATGTAATTGTACACATCACGGCAAAGATCTTCCACACTACCTGGTAGTTTTGTACATGCGTATGAAGCCACATGATGAAAAGAGTGACATATGCACGTCATAACAAATAAATTCGGAACATCTTTTTTTAAATGCGTGCGAACGGATGAATTAACTCTCATCAGCAGCATCCGCCCCAAAACCAATTTAATTAGTCTTATAATCAATATTATTATTATGAAAACTATTTACAAGTACATCATAGATAGTTTAGTTTAGTTTAGTTTAGTTTAGTTTAGTTTACTTTATTTCATCAATTTGAGTGTACAATATTACTCTTATAGACTAATGAATTATAAATAATTTTTATAACAAATGTGTACTATCTAATTTATTAAAAAGTATAAGTTTAACATATTTTTGAATGTATCTCTACTTAAATGAAAATTGAAATCAATTGAAAGCAATACAAGATTAATTTCTCTGACACATCGAGTAATAGGTTCGTTAATAGCATAAATTACTCTGTGAGTAGTCTCAAGGAATAAATCACGATTCTTTAGCACTCGAGTTAATGCAAACCGCTCTTAACAAACTACTTAAATGGACAGACAAATGTGGACTAGGTGTAAATCCCCACAAAACTGAACTTGTCCTCTTTACAAGGAAATATAAAATTCCGAATATAGACCCTCCATCAATAAATGGTATCCCACTTAACTTCTCAGATGAAGCTAAATATCTGGGTCTGATTTTAGACAAAAAGTTGAGTTGGAAACCAAATATACAAGAAAGAGTCAGAAAGGCCACAGTGGCACTTTTCTCCTGTAAAAAAGCTATTGGAACCAAATGGGGCTTGTCCCCATATATCACCCACTGGCTATACACAGCGGTCATCAGACCGATACTCACTTATGGGGTGGCAGTATGGTGGACTGCTTTAGATAAAATAACTTATCGTGATAAGTTAAGCAAAGTGCAGAGATCAGCTTGCATGTGTATCAGCGGAGCTCTCCGTTCGACACCTTCCGCTGCCTTAAATATACTGCTCAACATTTCACCCCTCGATATATACACTAAACAAGTGGCAGCGAGCACAGCTATTCGTCTCAGAGCCATCTCTCAATGGTCCAATAACTCTATTGGCCATACTATCATTCTGAACAAATTCGAATCAATCCCTAAACACTCCGACTACACCATCCCTCAGCCGATTTTTGGTAAAAATTTCCAAGTCACAATTCCAACAAGATCCACTTGGGATGATGAGGAATTCTTGAGAGATGAAGCAATTCATTTCTACACGGATGGCTCAAAAACTGAAGAGGGGGTGGGTGGTGGCGTGTACTCAGAACGACTAAACATTAGTCTCTCTTTCCGTCTCCCTGATCATTGTAGCGTGTTCCAAGCGGAAATCCTGGCGATAAAAGAAGTTTTATCTTGGCTCAAAGAAAACGTAATATCTACTTTAAATATCCGTATTTTCTCAGATAGCCAAGCGGCCCTTAAATCACTAGGCTCTGTTTCTACAAACTCCGTAACTGCCCGAAATTGTCGATCGTCTCTAATGGAGATGGCAGAACAGTTCAACATTCACCTTTTCTGGGTGCCGGGACACAGAGATATTCCAGGAAACTGTAAAGCCGATGAACTCGCCAGGAAGGGAACTATTACACCAATATTACCTGACAGGGTGAATATTGGAATACCAATCGCTACTTGTAAACTTATGCTTAAGCAAGATGCCATGTTGATGACAAACAGCAGATGGACAGGTATCACTACTTGTCTGGCGACAAAACGGATCTGGCCAACACTGGATCCGAAGCGATCGAAATGTTTGTTATCTCTTAGTAGACTGCATATTAGCTCCACAATTGGTGTCATAACTGGACACTGCCTAATAGGCAAACACGCCAATAGACTAGGCGTTCTTTCAAATGACTTCTGCAGAAGCTGCATGGACGAGGAGGAGGAAGAAACTATCCCACACCTTCTTTGTTCATGCCCTGCTCTTTCTCAAAGACGTAAAATATACCTAGGAAATTTTTTCTTTGACGATCCCAGTGATTTAAATAAAATCGACATTCACAGTCTCCATCACTTTATTAAAAGCTCCAATTGGTTTAATTAGCAAGGGTCATCTTGCAATCTTTATGTGGTATCACAATGGGCCTATTCTGGCCTTATTTATTAAATACAATAAAGCCGGGCAATTTATGTGATACGACAATATATCTCTTATAAACATTATAGAATACATTTTGCGGCGGTTCTCTAAAGTCTGAATGCCAATAAGCTGTCGGCGTGCATTATAAGAAGGCATAACTTCAAAGTTCCATCTAAGTTTGTAAATGATTATCCTTGTAAATTTTTTTTGAATCTTTTCAATTCTCTTTGAATGAGTTATATAGAATGGATTCCATACTACACAGCAATATTCAAGAACTGACCTGACATATGCGATATAAAGAACCTTTAAGGTATAGGGATCATTTAAACCTTTGGAATTACGTATAATAAATCCAAGCATAGAATTAGCTTTATTGAATACAAATTCTAAGTGATTGGTAAAGTAAAATTTGAGATCATCGCGGCGGCAAACATTAGGCTTTAGGAGTTAAGGAGCACATCAGGTAAGTCATTTATAAAAATAAGAAACAAAAGTGGTCCAAGATGGCTTCCTTATGGAACACCAGATGAGACAACAATATGATTAGATATCCTCATGAGTAAACAGACATTGTCGAACTGGTGTGCTCCTATCACATTTTGTATGATGCATGTGGCCTTAGTACGACTGCAACGAATATTTTTGGCAATTTCGGAGTCTATGAAAGTATTTTTAATCAGCGATGGAAGATGCTAAATGACGTTAAAAGCTATATTGTGCTCCGCTATTAACACGCATTGTTTTATTTCTGCCTCTGCTACTTTTCTCTTTAATGGCAAACGTATCCATGCCATATCTTCGATGTTTTGGTTTTTTTTACAGCTTTTAAATTATTTTGATGCTTGCCTGTAGAACTGTTACGCTCTAAACATTTTACCCCAGCTGAAATTCTTAGATCCACAATCCACATTAGAAACTTTGCAATGAGCAAATATTTTGCCTTTGTCGCTTTTCTGGATCCAATTTTTATACAAAGGCATTTCTTCCCATTTAATTGTGTAGGTTTGTAACTGTGGGTCTTTTTTCTTTAGTGGCACGTCAAGATCATTGTTGTTAGCATAATCCTGATCATCGTCCTGAATCTGAATTACTTCGCTAATGGTAAGAGAATATCAATCATATTCTCTGCTAATGGTTTCGGTAGCGATACTTCTTTTCCGTGAACAGGAGAACAGGACGGTGTGCTTTCTTCCGAGTCTGATGTTGTTTTTGGAAGCGCATATTCGCCTGCCTCTATTTTTTTTTGCGGATCACAAATTTATCCATTTGTTACAAATTTATAGTGTTTCTAAATTACAAAAACTCTACAAAAGAACATTTCAACATTCAACATTCATTAATTAACTAAATAAAAACGTACCTTTAATAAATTGTCAGGACAAGCAAATATCGCCATCGCAAAAAATAATGAATTATGAAAAAGTGAAGTGCCAAAAGCCAAAGAGTAAGTTAGAAACTTGAATCTGTAGCATAGAGAAATGAAAAGAAGCATAATCTCTGGATTATTTTTGCTGAGAAAGTGTGCGTGTGGTGAGTAGCTTAAATGATGAGTTGTATAACAGTATGTATTCCTAAGATACTTCATGAATTTTTGTATGGTGAATTCAGATATATTCACAGACAAGAAATTAAATCACAGAAACAAAAATGTATGTGCATTAGTCAAAGTTTTAACTATGTTTGTGTTTGTAATGTGTTCGTCGTTTCAGGTTGTAGTGTAGTTTAGACATGTTTTTTTCTAAGCGATTATAAAAAAATATTTTTTTTTTTGAAATTAGAAAATCATGATTTTGGACCCGAAATCATTAAAACATTATTTGGGTCCAAAAAACATGAAAATAATGACAAATCATGATTTCTGGCAGCCCTGACATGGCTCTAAATTCTATATTTACTTAAAACTTTAATGAAGTTGTCGGCTTTATCGATGGAACTAATATTTTCCTTCAAAGGCCAGGAGAAAATGAGCAATTATTTTTCAACCGCAAGGGTAAACACAGCCTTAATGTAATGGTTGTAAGTAGATTTGGAAAAAATAAACAATGTAAAAAGAAACTATTTTATTTCTTTTTTTCTGAAGATATGTGACCATAAAATGAGAATTATGGCAATTAATTCTAGGTACGCTGGATCTTCTCATGATTCCCTAGTATGGAAACATTCTAATGAACACTAATTTTTTGTAAATTCGTTCAATGAACGAGACCATAACTGTTGGCTTTTAGGTAAATTTAAGAATTCCATAGTGAAATTCAAACTTAGGCAACTCATTGTGTTATAAACTAATTTTGAAATATAATTTCAGGTGATAGTGGGTACCCATTGGAACCGTGGTTGCTTAACCCATATAGGAGTTCAACTGACCCAATGATAACAAAATTCAACCACGTACACGCAAAAGCTAGAAACATAGTGGAAAGGTGCTTCGGTGTGTATAAAGGTAAACAATTCTCATCAGATTGGAAATTAAATTATTTATAATAATATTCGCATAACCCATAGGTCGATGGCGAATTCTTCTTGAAGAAAGACAAAGCTGCTACGATCCAAGTAAAATTTCAATTTTTTTTCAAATGTTTGCGCTGCTTTGCATAGTATATGCATTCATTATAATGTGGAAAACGATTTGCATGCAGTAGATGACGAAGATTTGCCATTCACCATTTTTAACGATGCACCAACACCAAGTGGTAGCAACCGCATGAAAGAAATTGCTGAAAAAATAAGGGATGATATAAAAGATTCGCTTTCTTTAATTTAACTGTATTTGTTTTAATCATACAAATTGGAAAACAAAAATAAATATATCAATACATACATATGTAAAATATGTGCATACTAATATAAAATTAAATAATATTTAAACAACAAAGAACATTATGTACAAACTAATAGACTGAGAGCCCACAGCAGATCGGTGCGAATAATAGCAAAATAGGAAGGGCTGACAGCTTGAATGTGATATAATTTTTGTTTTTGAGCTTATCAATATAGTAGACTAAGAGCCCACAACAGATTTTGGGTGTGGATGGAGTGTGGATAAAAGAAATATACATTATATACTTCTTTTATCCACACCCAAAATCTGCTGTGGGCTTTTATTCTACAATTGATAACATTAAAAACAAAAAATACACACACTGAAAAAAGTATTGGCACAGTTGCAAGTTGCAACTAATTAGATTAAATAAGTGTATAAAAATAAAATAAATATAAAGTATTTTAATAATTTTTTTTGTTGTACATAATTTATTTTTATTTGTTTTCTATTAGATTACATTAATAAAATCACTTTCCAGTTGATTAAACAAACACAAATTAGAAAACACTTGTAAAAATACAATTTAAGAAGGAAAAAAGTATTGGTACAGTTCAGGATTAACTCAAAATATGCACTAAAATGCAAGATGAAATAATTCTTCAGTCATGGTTTGGCATCATTTTGTAGTTAATGACTTCTTTATGCATGTTTTGCATCGAAAAAACTGTTTTTTAGTATCCTGTTGGCCAATCATACTCCATTTATGCTTAATCACCGTTTTTAAGTGATTTTTATTGGTAAAAGCGTGTTTTCTAGTTCGTTTTTCCAGCACGTCCCACAGATATTCAATAGGATTCATGCCTGGTGATTGTGGTGGTTTCTCTTAAGGATGTGGAGTGTTTTATAAGAGCCATTCTTATACTTTATGGGCAGTTTGTTTGGGGTCATTATCTTGCTGGAACTAAAAATTGCCAGTAAACCCCAATTTGTTTGCACTTTTCCCAAGATTTTCATTGAGAATATTCAAAAGGATCATCTTATCCATAATGCCATCTATGAATACCAACTCCCCTGCTCCAGATGTTTGTCAAACATAGACATAGGTTCGGTTAAAATAATTCCACACTTGTGTACTAATATCTATGTACATTGTCTTCAGAAAATCCAAATAAAATTTGAATTTTATATGAAAATGACAACAAAATAGCTGTCACAAAAATATGATTATCACATGTGACAATCACCTTACGCAGACCGAATTTGTTTATTGTGACTGTCAACTATCACAAATCACCTTAGCCGATTCCACCCCAGGACTCCCAAACCTCAATATATCAATCCCGGATCCCAAGACATAACTTTAAGAAATAAAACCAAACGTTTGGATCTCTAAAAAGCTTATGTTACCATGGCCTAGACTTTTGGAACAAGATTATTTTGTCAGAAGAAACCAAATTTAATATTTTTCGAAATATGGCTGGGAATAATATTGGAAAAAACCAAACACTGCGTTGCAGAAAGAAATCATGCTTCCGAGAGAAACTCACATACTGAGGTATGTTTGACAAACATCTGGAGCAGGGGAGTTGGTATTCATAGATGGCATTATGGATAAGATGATCCTTTTGAATATTCTCAATGAAAATCTTGGGAAAAGTGCAAACAAATTGGGGTTTACTGGCAATTTTTAGTTCCAGCAAGATAATGACCCCAAACAAACTGCCCATAATGTATAAGAATGGCTCTAATAAAACACTCCACATACTTAAGAGAAACCACCACAATCACCAGGCATGAATCCTATTGAATATCTGTGGGACGTGCTGGAAAAACGAACTAGAAAACACGCTTTTACCAATAAAAATCACTAAAAAACGGTGATTAAGCATAAATGGAGTATGATTGGCCAATAGGTTACTAAAAAAAAAAACAGTTTTTTCGATGCAAAACATGCTTAAAGAAGTCATTAACAACAAAGTGATGCCAAACCATTACTGAAGAATTATTTCATCTTGCATTTTAGTGCATATTTTGAGTTAATCCTGAGCTGTGCCAATACTTTTTCCTTCTTAAATTGTATTTTTACAAGTGTTTTCTAATTTGTGTTTGTTTAATCAACTGGAAAGTGATTTTATTAATGTAATCTAATAGAAAATAAATAAAAATAAATTATGAACAAACAAAAAATTATAAAAATACTTTATTTAATCTAATTAGTTGCAACTGTGCCAATACTTTTTTCCGTGTGTTTGTATATCACATTCAATATGGCATTTCGATTTAAAAATTACTTCCGGAGCGCTTGCTCGGCAATTTCGTTGCGTCTATTAAGCCATCCAACAACATTCGAAATATTGCTTCTTGTTGGTTCCGTTCCCTCAGAAGAAATCGGACGTCATTTTGAAAATCCAAATCATTTTTAATTTGGGTCTGAATTAGTTCCTGAGCGGTGGGTTCATTTTCCTTGGTGCTTTTGGCAGTGAAGAAAGCCATAGAAGAAGTTCCATTTCTATATTTGAATGATAAACATAAATTAATACAGATGTGCAATACTTAAGTCAGTTTTTAAACTTTCCTTTTGCGAGACTGTTCAATTTTTTTAAACTTTCCTTTTGCGAGACTGTTCAATTTTTTTATCTTGACCTTGAGAGGTATTTTTTGGACTCTCAACAATGCTTCTCAACATGTTCTCTAAATCTTCATCGTCATTCTCTTCTTGTGCTTGAGCTGGAGCACAAAAGACGTTGGAAGAGCACGAATTCACGTCATTTCAATAACCTTTTCTTCGTCCTCAGTCATATGCACTTCTTCATACGGTCCACCACCTGTTTTCTTAAGTGACATCAAATTAACACTGCACTTTTTCTTAGCCCGGTATTTGTAGTCTGTCCATACCTACATAAATAAAACAAAGCTATGTTACATGTTATTTTGGCAAATAAAATGATTGATTACCTTTCTCCAAAGAGTAGCACTTTTGACTGGAGGGCCTTCGGCATTCAACATAATGGACAAATCCGACCACATTTCATTAATGAGGTGTTTGTCCTGAACCGTGTTGGGTTTATATCCCTTTGCCAGCTCGGGATTCTCCTGCATAAAATTAATTAGACATCTTATTTGTTTTGTAGTAGCTGACCTATAAATAAAATCGAAATACATATAACATTCCTCGAAAGATTAAATACAAAAACTTACATTTTGCAAATTTAAGAAACCGCCGACACACCAAAGCAAAACAACACAAGAACTAAACCGCAGATATTAAAAAAAAAATATGAGCCCCGGCTGTCAATTTTTGCACATAGAAATGCAAAACACGAACACATAGACACTTTTTATGATTTTACCTCCTACTCACCCTCATTAGGTTTGTCACTCCTTTTTGGCATATTCGTGGCTACGAAATGAAAACGCATACATTCATGGACATAAAAGGAAAACGCATGTGAAATAATGTAAGCAAATCGGGTTTGAAGGGTGAAATGTATCTAAAAAAAAATATTAAAAATAGTCAAGATGACATTTCCCTTACAGTTTGAGAATTTCTGAAAGATATTAATTGCTCTCAAATTTAATTTAAAAAAAAAAACGATAGACGACACGATAGTGATTGAGTTACGTGAAGCAAATTATAGACGATATCGTTAGAGATAATCGTTTTGACGATTATCGTTTTAAAAATCACAGAATGACCTCCCTGTACTCACCGATTTCTTATATACAGGGTATCCCGGACCTGAGTGGAAGTGTTTTAGGGTGTGGTTTTTGGGGTTATTCTTAGAAAAAAATTTTATGGGGGGAAAGTTCATCTCCCCTCCCTGAGGCAGGGGGGGCAGTTTCTGAAACATTGACTTTAAATGCACAAAAAAACAATACAATCAACGAAAACACATCTAATAATGTGCTATAGTTTTTTTTTGCATCTGGTTTTAAATCAAGTTGTTTAAGCGAATATTTTTTGAGAAATTAAATTTCAAAATCAAAATAAAAAAAAAAATTGTAATTTTTTTTCTTAAGTCGATATTTTTTCAAAATTTTACGTAACTGAGTGCTTTTTTTGTGTTCAATTTTCAATGTCCTCATTATTATTTAGTCCATTATCGAAAACCAAATGCAAAATTCTTTCTTAATTTTTGAGAAATTTAGAAAAAACAAAATGTACTTTTCCCAAATATGCCCGCAAAAATTAATTTATTCATGAATTATCCATAATTTAACCCTTTTGTCGTGTCCGTGAAGTTAGCATATCAAATGTCAGCATATCAAGTTTTTTTTTGGAGTTCTTGTCGCATGCACCTGAGTTTTATAGTTCCTGATAGTTTTCCAAAATAGTTCTGTTCGATTTCACAAAAAAATCGATTTTTAAAAATGGGATGCTAACTTCACGCAGCATATCAAATATCGAAATATAATGAACAAATATTTTTTTTCGGTGGAGAAACCCACTCCTAAGAGTTCCTCATACCTAAAAAAATAATTCTGCTACCTTCACGCCTAGAAAAAATAAAAACCGTTAGTAAAATGTTAGATGAAAAACTGAAACTTGTACTGAAAAAATGCTGAATTGCAAATAAATTTAAACGTTTAAAATTCTGAAGTATCTAAACGGATAAATAACGGGTGATTTTTTAAGAGGTTTAGAACTTTAAAAAAAAAAAACACAAAAAATTCGAAAAAATGAATGAAATATTTATTTGAATCGATAGTTTGAACCTTGCAATTTAATGTTTAAAGATAATTTCATGCAAATGTTGACCGCGGCTGCGTCTCAGGTAGCCCATCCGCTGAGTCCAATTTTGGCATACTCTTTCACACATATCGGCCGGTATCTCACGAATGAATGCATGGATGTTGGCTTCCAGTGCGTCAATCGAAGCGGGCTTGTCCCTATAGACATTAGCCTTGACATACCCCCACAAAAAATAATCTAATGGTGTCAAATCGCACGATCTAGGCGGCCAATTGACCGGCCCGAAACGTGAAACTAACTGTTCACCAAACTCGCCTCGCAATTGCGCCATTGTTTCGCGTGCTGTGTGGCATGTGGCACCGTCTTGTTGAAACCACATATCATGCAAGTCAAGAACTTCCATTTCGGGCAAAAAAAAGTTTGTTATCATCGCTCGGTAGCGTTCACCATTGACAGTAACGCTGCGATTCGCATCATCTTTGAAGAAATATGGCCCAATAATGCCGCCGCGCCGGCCCATAAACCGCACCAAACAGTGGCTTTTTCGGGATGCATTGGTAGCTGTTGCAATGCTTCTGGCTGATCTTCACTCCAAATGCGGCAATTATGCTTATTTACGTACCCATTCAACCAAAAATGAGCCTCATCGCTGAACACAATTTTTCGATAAAGAAGCGGATCCTCGGCCAGCTTTCCAAGAGCCCATTCACCAAAAATTCGGCGTTGTGGTAGGTCGGCTGGCTTTAGTTCTTGCACCAGCTGTATCTTAAAAGGCTTTACGCCCAAATCCTTCCGCAAAATTTTCCACGTAGTGCTGTAACAAAGGCCTAACTGCTGGGAACGGCGCCGAATCGACATTTCGCGGTCTTCTGTCACACTAGCTGATACGGCCGCAATATTTTCTTCACTACGCACAGTACGTAAACGTGTTGGTGGTTTAATGTCCAACAAAGTAAATTTGGTGCGAAATTTGGTCACAATCTTCCGAATAGACTGCTCAGAAGGTCGAGAATGCCGACCATAAAATGGAAGCAGCGCGCGATGAACATTTCGAACCGAGCACGAATTTTGATAGTAAAATTCAATAATTTGCAAGCGTTGTTAATTTGTAAGACGATCCATGGTTAAATTTCAAACCAAACTGAAGCTGTTTGACAGTGACACAAGGTACTAAACACACGTCAGCTGTCAAAACCAGTGTTGCCAAAACCAAACCAGCTAAAAAATCACCCGTTATAATGTGTATTTAATAAATTCCGAGGAAATCCTGTTTCTAACATTTTTCTAACAAAAATTATGATTTTTTTTTGTTAATTAGATCGATTTTTCACGAATTTTGGTAAACGACCTTGATATGCTGGCATTTTTTTGGGAGTTCCAGCCCACTTATTGACCTCAACATATAGATGTAATGTGTTTACAATATAATCCGAGGAGTTCCCGTTTCTAACACTTTTCTAACAAAAATTATGATTTTTTTTTCATAATTAGATCGATTTTTCACGAATTTTGGTAAACGACCTTGATATGCTGGCACTTTTTTGGGAGTTCCAGCCCACTTATTGACCTCAACATATAGATGTAATAGTACGGGGTAGTTAGACTTTTGCTGGGAAATAATTCAAACACGCAGTTTGACTTCAATGTTCGAAAGGGTATTAGTACACGAGCCGAAAACCACTTTTTTCACAATTGCACCTAGAGTCATTTGGCAGCCATTTTGTTTTTAACGGTTTTTTTTGTTATCAAACGTAACTCACGCATTTTTGACGCTACGAAAAAAAAAAAAGTGAGACAAACTTGTAGAAAATTTAATTGTCTACAAAATATGTCAAGTAACTTTTTTCGATAAGTGCTTTTTTTAAAAAGTTATACTGCATTTTCTTAAAAAAAAGTAGGGGTTGATTTTGGTATATTCATCATATCTTATTTTTTTGTTCTAAAAAAAAATGTCGAAATAAAAGTTATAGTCCCTTCAATTATCTATATTTTTTGCCTTGACAGTTTTGTTATGCGGCTTACGGTTCTCGCCCTGTAGCGCATATTAGTAGTAGAGAACTGTATGGAATCATATATTTTTAACTACTTGACTTCTGCTGCTAAATAGAAACCTCGAGGTTCGAAAGTAAATTAGTACTCGAGACGAAAACATCATTCTTCACAACTGCACCTAGAGTCATTAAGCCACCATTTTGTTCTTAACGTTTTTTTATATCTTCGCACGTAACTCAATTTTTGTTTATGCCAGACAAAAAAGTTGTAAAACAAAGGAGAATGGGCAAAAATGTATGGGATCTGGTCTACCTACTCAACAGAGATGTGTCATACATCAATGAAAAGGTCATTGCAAATACTTCATTTTATTATATGGCCGTTAAGTTGTAAACCATGGGGTTCAAAAGATATTCGGCTTTAAAGCACCAAAAACAATAATAATGCATTTCTTAATTGGTACTTGGATGACCTGCTCAACATTTATGTGTTATATATCGTTGGAAAGGTTATTGCATGTACTACGTTTTTGTATGTGGCCGTTAAGCCGTAGACCCCGGGGTTCAAGAGCTACATGGACTTGAAAAACTCCAAATATAACAATAATGCAGTTCTTGATTGGCACTTGGTCTACCAACTCAACAGAAATGTGTCATACGTCATTGGAAAGGTCAATGAGAGTACTTCAATTTCTTATATTGCAGCTAAGCTCCAAATCATGGGGTTCAAAAGATATTCGGCTTTGAAGCCGCAAAAACAACTAAAATGCATTCTTAATATGGTAGCTGGTTGCACAACTCAACAGTAATGCGTCGGGTATCGTTGAAAAGGTTAACTTATGTGCTTTATTTTTTTATATGGGCGTTATACGCTCAACCATGGGATTCAAAAGATATTTGGGAAAATGCAAAAAAGAGCAATAATGCATTTCTGCATTGGAGCGTGGTCTTCTTACTCAACAGCGATGTGCCATACTTTTTTGAAAAGGTAATAATTATATGCACGGTCGGTACATGTGCGCATGTTATATCAATTTTGTGGTATTTGTGTTTTGCCCGGCATCAAAATAGATCTACGCCTCCTACAGCTCACCTCAGCAATGTCATATTGGATGACGCTATTATTTAAATATTAAAAAAAAAAATATATGAATACATTTTCTATGAATATCTCTATTACTTATTTTTAAAACTCATCCTTTGATACATATCGTCGGCTTAGAGTGTAAACCTGCTAAATCCAATTTTTGTCAAATTTGAGATAAGTATGCAGTTTGAAAGATCGAACGAAGACGCATCGTCTGACATAATTATTTTTGTTAAATTCGGCTTCTTAGCTGGCCAAAACGCTTGATGAGTAAAACAGCTAAGTCCATAACATCCAAATTCACCTGCTAACTCCATAACAATTAAAAATACCATATAATATTCGAATAACAGGACAGAGAGGGGGGAACCTGATTTTTAAGAAATAATACAGTTTATTATCATAATAGGTATTCTATAATATAATTTAAAAAAAGTACAAAAATAGTACCTCCGTTAGTACCCACATACTTTGTTTCGAAATGTACATTAACATTGTGTTTATTAAATCTCAAGGTAGACACTACCAATGAACCTTTGTGTTAGCGAAAACACTACCTTTTGAAATGAACCCCTATATATAGCATTCGTAAACTAAATTAACAAAATCGCAAATAGGTTTAACCTAAACTCAAATAAGTTTCACCCAAGCGCAAATAGATTTAACCCAAAACCCAAACGCAAATTGAACTTACCCAATCGCAATTCGATTTAAACAAAACTATACGCAAATAATTTAAGCTATTAACAAATCATTTTAAGCAAGACGCAAATTGGATTAACCCAGACTCAACTTATTGTTCCAGCTGTGTGGTGAAGAAATGGAAGGCTTATAACAGTATTGTAAATTCCACTAGTTCTGCGCGTTTTTCCAAGAACTTACCGAACAAATAAAAGGCCAATCCCCTAATAATAGCTTTTTAACAAATATGGATAATTCCAAAATCCATTAGGTCCAAAAAGTACAACTGGATCAATAATTCAAGGTAAGATTAATTCAATTTACGTTTTTGTTAAAATTATTTGTAAATTGTTTAAATTATTTGCGTATAGTTTAACTATATTTGCGTTTTGCTTAAATCGAATGGGGTTAGTTCTAAAGGGTCCGCCAAATAACTTTTTTTTTTTTGAAAATGCTATAAAAAAAAACTACTGAATATTTTCTCAAATTTCTTTTTTTATTTGAAAGTACAATCTTTCCGGTTAATAAAGGAAAATAATTTCATTCAAATGGCTGCTTCGCTAAGTCGGCCTGCGATCGACTTAGAGAAGATGCCGATTTTGCCAAAAAAATCATCTTTTCAGATGAAGCTCATTTTGATCTTGGCGGGTATGTAAACAAGCAAAATTGTCGCATTTGGGGCACAGAAAACCCGCACGCATACATTGAAAAGCCGATACACCCAAAACGAGTCACTGTTTGGTGCGGATTTTGGTCCAGAGGCATAATTGGGCCATTTTTCTTCGAGTGGCCGTTACAGTCAATGGCGATCGTTATCGGACAATGTTGAACAAATTTTTGTTCACAAAAATTGAAGAGGAGGATATTGACAACATTTGGTTTCAACAGGACGGCGCTACGTGCCACACAGCCGAAGCTACACTCCATGTAGTAGTAGCATTTTCAAAAAAAAAAAAAAGGTTATTTGGCGGACCCTTTATTTGCGTTTGGGTTAAATCTATTTGCACTTGGGTGAAACTTATTTGTGTGTAGGTAAAACCTATTTGCGATTTGGTTAATTTAATTTTCGAATGCTATATATTTTATTTTAACATTATTTATACTCAATAAAGCTATCGATTAGCAAAAATCCTACTCTATTTTTGATTGTTCTGGAAAAACGGCTAAGTCCATAATTTTTTTACATTACCAAAAAAAGAAAACCGGCTAACTTACAAAGATGCAAATAAGTACAAAACTAAGATCCTGCTTGAGTTGTTTTGTGTTTAGAAAGGAAGAGTACCAACTAACAGACAATCCATGTTTTGGATTTTATTTTCTAGCGACGATAAAAGTTTTTGCGAAGTTTTTTCTTTCTCCTGTAAAATTTCCATTTATGGAGTTAGTAGGTTTACACTCTAAGCCGACGATATGTATATACGAATATGAATATCTTTAAACCCCAATGTCAACAGCTGATAGGAATACAAATGATTGAAGAACATATTATTACCTTTTAAAAAATGTATGGCACATCGCTGTTGAGTAAATAGACCAAGCTCCAATGCAGAAATGCATTATTGCTCTTTTCTGCATTTTTCCCAAATATCTTTTGAATCCCATGGTTGAGCGTATAACGCCCATATAAAAAAATAAAGCACATAAGTTAACCTTTTCAACGATACCCGACGCATTACTGTTGAGTTGTGCAACCAGCTACCATATTAAGAATGCATTTTAGTTGTTTTTGCGGCTTCAAAGCCGAATATCTTTTGAACCCCATGATTTGGAGCTTAGCTGCAATATAAGAAATTGAAGTACTCTCATTGACCTTTCCAATGACGTATGACACATTTCTGTTGAGTTGGTAGACCAAGTGCCAATCAAGAACTGCATTATTGTTATATTTGGAGTTTTTCATGTCCATGTAGCTCTTGAACCCCGGGGTCTACGGCTTAACGGCCATATACAAAAACGTAGTACATGCAATAACCTTTCCAACGATATATTACACATAAATGTTGAGCAGGTCATCCAAGTACCAATTAAGAAATGCATTATTATTGTTTTTGGTGCTTTAAAGCCGAATATCTTTTGAACCCCATGGTTTACAACTTAACGGCCATATAATAAAATGAAGTATTTGCAATGACCTTTTCATTGATGTATGACACATCTCTGTTGAGTAGGTAGACCAATTTGTCCATTCTCCTTTGTAGAACATTTAATTTCCTACAAAATGTTCCTTGTAACTTTTTTCGAAAAGTACTTTTTTTAAAATTGTACTGAATTTTGTTTAAAAAGGGTTTCTTTTCAATTTATTATAAAAAAATAAATGTCAAAGTAAAAGTTGTAAGTAGGCCTTTCAATTATGTATATTTTGTGCCTCAATATTTTTCTTATGTGATATACTTCTGTAACGCATATATGTATATTCAAGAAATTCGTACAGGATTGCATGTTTTATTTTTGTTATAATTTTGTTTTGTTATATTCGTATCATGATTGGCTATACTCAAACAAATAATTGACGACATAACTCTCTTCCACCCCACCCCACCCTCAACATGGAGTTTTTCACTACAAAAACGACTGTTTCAAAAAAAAAGTTTTCTTCCAAATAGGCTCAAAAGTTTCAGTTAAGCTTAAGTGAAAGTTTGGGCTCTTAAAAATCATGTTTAGACATGCATCGTCGCAGATATCGGTGTTCCATACGATTTGTATGCGAGAAAACTCCTGTTCTTATTTGGAATTTTATAACTTTATGCATAATAACAAGTATTTAAACTAACTACATACGTTTTTCTAATAGAAAATTGAACTTTTTACACAAAAGGTCTTGATATGTGTTATCGTAAATACAGCCGTTTTGAAGTTACATCCATTCAAACCCATTCAATAAAATTATCTTACATTTATCTAACATAAAAATAGCATTATTTTTGAAATTTAAGATATTAATTAGGGAATTTCTATGTAATTTCCCACAAAAGTTTCTCGATAAGAGTGCGATATTAGTTAATTTTACAAAACGGAAATATAGTTAAACTATACGCAAATAATTTAAACTATTAACAAATCATATCATAACCGCATTAGAAACAAATATTAAGCAAAAAATATAGACAATTGAAAGATCAACCTACAACTTTTATTTCGACATTTATTTGTTTTATGATAAATTAAAAAAAAAAATTTTTTTTAACAAAATGCAGTACAATTTTAAAAAAGTACAGTTACAAGAAACATTTTGTAGGAAATTAAATGTTCTACAAGCTTGTTCTACAACTTTTTTGTCTGGCATAAACAAAAAGTGAGTTGCGTGCGAAGATATAAAAAAACGTTAAAAACAAAATGGTGGCTAAATGAATCTAGGGGCAGTTGTGAAGAATGATGTTTTCGGCTTGAGTACTAATTTACTTTCGAACCCCGAGGTTTCTATTTACCAGCAGAAGTCAAGTAGTTAAAAATATATGATTCCATACAGTTCTCTACTACTAATATGCGCTACAGGGCGAGAACCGTAAGCCGCATAACAAAACTGTCAAGGCGAAAAATATAGATAATTGAAGGGATTATAACTTTTAATTCGAACTTTTTTTTTAGAACAAAAAAAATAAGATATGATGAATATACCAAAATCAACCCCTACTTTTTTTTAAGAAAATGCAGTATAACTTTTTAAAAAAAGCACTTATCGAAAAAAGTTACTTGACATATTTTGTAGACAATTAAATTTTCTACAAGTTTGTCTCACAACTTTTTTTCGTAGCGTTAAAAATGCGTGAGTTACGTCTGATAACAAAAAAAAACCGTTAAAAATAAAATGGCGGCCAAATGACTCTAGGTGCAATTGTGAAAAAAGTGGTTTTCGGCTCGTAATACCCTTTCGAATGTCAAAGTCAAACTGCATGTTTGAATTATTTCCCAGAGCTCCATACAATGAAATCTAATTACCCCGTACTATAATGTGTTTACAATATAATCCGAGGAGTTCCCGTTTCTAACACTTTTCTAACAAAAATTATGATTTCTTTTCATAACACTGGTCTGCAAAAATCAACTTTTTTTCGCCTTCAAGTAATTTTTTGAAATTATGACAGATTTGACTTTTCTGAATCTAAATCCGGTTTCACAAAAATTTTATCGCGTCCAGTTTTTTTTAAATTGATTTTTGAAAAATATGACTGATTTGTTTAAAAGAACCCTCTTAGATTCACGTGTGTGAAGTTGGCATAACATTTTTGAGCTAGACCAATGGGACCATGGCAGGAATTTGCAGTTTTTTTTGCATTTTTATGCATTTCTATTCCGGATTTTGCAGTTCACCAAATAGTGGGTGTAACCGACTGTACTGCTAACTTCACTGTGAAGTTAGCAGTGCCTATGCTTTTCTCAGCAACCGGGCTAGCTAGGAATCTGAAATAAGGCTCTGAATTTGCAGTTTAATTTGCAGTTCCAGAAAAGGAAAAAACCAAATTTCTAAATCCTTACATAAAAAAAATTTCATACTGTACTGCTAACTTCACTGTGAAGTTAGCATAAAAGTCAGCAACGGTGATACTTAGAAATTTGCAGTTAGGCTCCAAATTTTGCAGTTAATTTGCAGTTCAAGAAAAACTAATGCCCAAATTTGTAAGTCCAAATTTGAAAAAAAAATCGAATAAATTCATTTTTCACTGTTAACATCACTGTGAAGTTAGCAGTACATACCCTTTTCTCAGGAACTGAGCCAGCTAGAAAATTGCAATTAAGGTCCAAATTTGCAGTTTTTCATCCACTTCAAGAAAAAACTAAGTCCAAAATTTCACGTCCAAATTTGACAAAAAAAATCGAAAAATTTACTTTGCACTGTGAACAACAGTGTGAAGTTAGCAGTACATACCCTTTTCTCAGCAACTGTGCTAGGTAGAAAGTTGCAGTTAGGGTCCAAATTTGCAGTTTTTCATTTACTTCACGAAAAAATGCAGTTCAAATTTTGAAGTCAAAATTTGGCATTAAAATCGATTAAATTCATTTTTCACTGTTAACATCACTGTGAAGTTAGCAGTACATATCCTTTTCTCAGGAACTGAGCCCGATAGAAGATTGCAGTTAAGGTCCAAATTTGCAGTTTTTTATGCACTTCAAGAAAAAACTAGGTTCAATTTTTTAAGTCCAAATTTGACAAACAAATCGATTAAATTCATTTTTCACTGTTAACATCACTGTGAAGTTAGCAGTACATACCCTTTTCTCAGGAACTGAGCCAGCTAGAAAATTGCAGTTTAGATCCAAATTTGCAGCTTTTCATGCACTTCAAGAAAAGACAAAGTTCAAATTTTTAAGTCCAAATTTGACAAAAAAATCGATTAAATTCATTTTTCACTGTTAACATCACTGTGAAGTTAGCAGTACATACCCTTTTCTCAAGAACTAAAACAGCTAGAAAATTGCAGTTAAGGTCCAAATTTGCAGTTTTTTATGCACTTCAAGAAAAAACTAAGTCCAAAATTTTACGTCCAAATTTGACAAAAAAAATCGAAAAATTTACTTTGCACTGTTAACGTCAGTGTGAAGTTAGCAGTACATACCCTTTTCCCAGGAACTGAGCCAGGTAGAAAATTGCAGTTAAGGTCCAAATTTGCAGTTTTTTATGCACTTCCAGAAAAAACTAAGTTCAAAATTTTACGTCCAAATTTGACAAAAAAATCGAAAAATTTACTTTGCACTGTTAACGTCAGTGTGAAGTTAGCAGTACATACCCTTTTCTCAGCAACTGAGCCACCTAGAAAATTGCGGTTTAGGTCCAAATTTGCAGTTTTTCATGAACTTCAAGAAAAAACTAAGTTCAAATTTTAAAATCCAAATTTGACAAAAAATTCGAAAAATTCACTTTGCACTGTTAACGTCAGTGTGAAGTTAGCAGTACATACCCTTTTCCCAAGAACTGAGCAAGCTAGAAAATTGCAATTGGGGTCCAAATTTGCAGTTTAATTTGCAGTTCGAGAAAAATTATTGTCCAAATTTTTAAGTCCAAATTTGAAAAAAAAAAATCGAATAAATTAATTTTTCACTGTTAACGTCAGTGTGAAGTTAGCAGGAACTGAGCCAGCTACAAAATTTCAGTTAAGGTCCAAATTTGCAGTTTTTCATGAACTTCAAGAAAAAAACTAAGTTCAAATTATTAAGTCCAAATTTGACAAAAAATCGATTAAATTAATTTTTCACTGTTAACATCACTGTGAAGTTGGCAGTACATACCCTTTTCTCAGCAACTGAGCCACCTAGAAAATTGCAGTTTAGGTCCAAATTTGCAGTTTTTTATGCACTTCAAGAAAAAACTAAGTTCAAATTTGTACGTCCAAATTTGACAAAAAAATCGCAAACTTTACTTTGCACTGTTAACAACAGTGTGAAGTTAGCAGTACATACCCTTTTCTCAGGAACTGAGCCAGCTAGAAAATTGCAGTTAAGGTCCAAATTTGCAGTTTTTCATGCACTTCAAGAAAACACTAAGTTCAAATTAAAAAGTCCAAATTTGACAAAAAATCGATTAAATTAATTTTTCACTGTTAAAATCACTGTGAAGTTAGCAGTACATATCCTTTTCTCAGGAACTGAGCAAGCTAGAAAATTGGAGTTGGTGTCCAAATTAGCAGTTTTCCATTTACTTCAAGAAAAAACTAAGTTTAAATTTTTAAGTCCAAATTTGACAAAAAATTCGAAAAATTCACTTTGCACTGTTTACGTCAGTGTGAAGTTAGCAGTACATACCCTTTTCTCAAGAACTGAGCCAGCTACAAAATTGCAGTTAAGGTCCAAATTTGCAGTTTTTCATGAACTTCAAGAAAAAACTAAGTTAAAATTTTTAAGTCCAAATTTGACAAAAAATCGATTAAATTAATTTTTCACTGTTAACATCACTGTGAAGTTAGCAGTACATACCCTTTTCTCAGGAACTGAGCCAGCTAGAAAATTGCAGTTAAGGTCCAAATTTGCAGTTTTTCATGCACTTCAAGAAAACACTAAGTTCAAATTAAAAAGTCCAAATTTGACAAAAAATCGATTAGAATAATTTTTCACTGTTAAAATCACTGTGAAGTTAGCAGTACATATCCTTTTCTCGGGGTAAGAGATAGGATTGAGTGGTTTCTTGAAAAAAGACAAACAAATTTTTCACTTTTGTACAATAGTGAATTGAATGTAGTTAGGCCTTAATATTCACTTTTTTACTGAGGAAAGAGGGGCGAACAGAATCTCCCAGGTCGAGGATTTGAAGAGATTTTTTGACATTTCCTTTCAAATCTAGGTTTATGCTATGTTCCCACCAAAATGAAATCCGAGATTTCGATTGAAAACTTTTGATATTTTGAGCAGCTGGAACAAGGTTTCATAGAATTTTCAACGAAATCGCAACAAAACTTGGGTTTTCAACGAAATCTCAATGAAATTCTGCTCCATCAATTTGAAATCTCGAAATTTTGTAGCTGAAATCTCAGATTTCGTTTTGGTGGGAACATAGCATTAAGTGTGTTCAACCAATAGACTTTCAAAGGAAATTTCAAAAATTGCCAGGAGATTTGTTTCCTTGTGTGAAAGGTACAAGAGCAAGCGAATTCACGGAAAGCATATGGCGCCGACTATAATTGCGAAGTGGAGCGTTTCGTCAAGTTTCGTTCAACTTTGGTTACGGAAGTGTGGTGCGCTCCCGAGCGCACCTCACTTAAGTAAAACTGACAATTGATGAAATAGGAATACCAAAAAGAGATAGATAATAATTACATTATTGGTGTGTTCCCCTTTTTTCGGTACGGAAAGCTACTTTTCGTTGGTTTTTGACATTAGCTTCAGTGCCCTTCAACTATTATAGTTCTACCTTAAAAGTAAGGAACATTCTAAAGCAGATAATATCTAATAGAAAAGCCAATCATCAGTTGTCAATTTGATTTGCCTACAAGCTGAAACGAACATCTGTGATGTTTAGATTTGCAAAGTATTAGTAAAAAGCAGTGAAAAATACACACATAGAATCAACTCGTCATTCAGCACATCATTCAGCACAGGTCTTGTTGTTGTCGCAATTCACAAATGAAATTACAAATACAACAAAGTAAACAAATGGGTTTTGGAGGGTGAAGCCTGATTCACAATGCGACGAGGAAACGAGACCTGAGCGTGACGAGATCCCGTCGGTGCTGTCAAACGAATTTCAAACAATGAAAGTATATGAGTATATACACAATGAAGCGTTTGTCGTCGTCACGTCACGCCAAGAATTCGAAAAATTGAAAAAAATACGCGACGAGACGACGATTTTATTTTTTGACAATTTATTTACATAATGGAAGTATTTTTTTAAAGAAAAAATACGATATTTTGAAATTAAAAGATCAAGTAATTCCTATAATCTGTTGTCTTAAGCTTTTTTGGATAATTTGTATTACTTTTTATTTTTAACAAAAGAGTTTTCGTTGTAAAGAATCTCGCCGCATTGTGAATTGGGAAACGATTTAATAACTAGAAAAAGATGACAGCGAATCACGTCACGCTCTCGTCTCGTTTTCCCGTCGCATTGTGAATCAGGATTGAAGGATTGGCTTCTTTATTAAAAGCCTTAATACATTCAATTCACTTTTGTAAAAAGTGAAAAAATATAAATATATGCTAGTGATACCTTCCTGCGAAAAAGTTGTATGAAATTTGAGTGGAGCTGAATGCATTCAAACACGGAAAAGGCTAGTTCAGCAACTATATTCGGTGTGAGTGACATCCATGAATCAGCTTTTTGTAACTGTAAACTGTTTATTTAGATGTAGTCGTTTCACTTTTCTACAAAAGTAAAAGTTTGGAACTTTTACTTTTGTTAAACTTGAGATAAATGATAGGATTCAGTTGTTTAGTGAAAAAAAAAACAAAACATTTTTCACATTTGCACAAAAGTGAAATGAATGTAGTCAGGCCATCCACACGCAAAGAATAACTGTGTAATAGGGGACTTTGTTGGAAAAAAAAGTGGGGATCAGGCATTTCGTGAGGCATAAAGAAAAAATAAACGCCGGATCTATGCGACTTAAAACCCAACTATAACTGGCATGAGCTAGATTATGCGCGCATAAGCAACGAGCGAATGTATGCAATCACTATTCAAAAACCATAATGGAGGCTACCTCCGATTCGCTAAGTTTTGCTTGATTATCAAACATAAGCAAGAGCGATCCAAGCCGCTCCACGCAGAAGTGATTTTGACAGATGGGAATAAATACAGAGAAAAAAAACAAAGGATACAATGTATTTCACAGCTGTTTTGGACTTGTGTATGAAGCAAAAAGAATTTTGAATTTGTATGCGTAAGTTTCTTTCTGTGGTGGTGGCAGATTCTCATATTCATGCCGATAAGTCAATTCACAATATTCGACTCCCCTGCAGTTCACCAGATTCGCACTGGATCCGCGTTGGGGTTTTTTTCCTCAATTAGTGAACTCGTCGAATGAACTATCGATTCCTGAACATCCCTACCAATATCCGAACTATATTATCGCTTTTGTCATTTATTGACATTTCATACGTGACACGCAATCTCTAAGGGTGTTCAAACAGTCTTCATGTCAAATTAAGTCACCTCACATGAAGCCTTTCTATACATCATCTTAAATTGTAAACAGTTTATTTCTTCAAAAAGAATGATAGATACGTTACTTTAGCTAAACTATACTCTTAAATTAAGACTTATAAGTCTAAATTTACATTTCTGTGTTATTCATGATCAAATTTGGACGTAAAATTTTTAACTTAGTTTTTTCTGGAAGTGCATGAAAAACTGCAAATTTGGACCTTAACTGCAATTTTCTACCTGGCTCAGTTCCTGGGAAAAGGGTATGTACTGCTAACTTCACACTGACGTTAACAGTGCAAAGTGAATTTTTCAATTTTAATGCCAAATTTTGACTTCAAAATTTGAAATGCATTTTTTCGTGAAGAAAATGAAAAACTGCAAATTTGGACCTAAACTGCACTTTTCTACCTAGCACAGTTGCTCAGAAAAGGGTATGTACTGCTAACTTCACACTGTTGTTAACAGTGCAAAGTAAAATTTGCGATTTTTTTGTCAAATTTGGAAGTACAAATTTGAACTCAGTTTTTTCTTGAAGTACATGAAAAACTGCAAATTTGGACCTAAACTGCAATTTTCTAGGTGGCTCAGTTGCTGAGAAAAGGGTATGTACTGCTAACTGCACAGTGATTTTAACAGTGAAAAATTAATTTAATCGATTTTTTGTCAAATTTGGACTTTTTAATTTGAACTTAAAGTTTTCTTGAAGTCCATGAAAAACTGCAAATTTGGACCTAAACTGCAATTTTGTAGCTGGCTCAGTTCTTGGGAAAAGGGTATGTACTGCTAACTTCACACTGTTGTTAACAGTGCAAAGTAAAATTTGCGATTTTTTTGTCAATTTGGACGTAAAAATTTGAACTTAGTTTTTTCTTGAAGTACATGAAAAACTGCAAATTTGGACCTAAACTGCAATTTTCTAGGTGGCTCAGTTGCTGAGAAAGGGGTATGTACTGCTAACTTCACACTGACGTTAACAGTGCAAAGTGAATTTTTCGAATTTTTTGTCAAATTTGGACTTAAAAATTTAAACTTAGTTTTTTCTTGAAGTAAATGGAAAACTGCTAATTTGGACACCAACTCCAATTTTCTAGCTTGCTCAGTTCCTGAGAAAAGGATATGTACTGCTAACTTCACAGTGATTTTAACAGTGAAAAATTAATTTAATCGATTTTTTGTCAAATTTGGACTTTTTAATTTGAACTTAGTGTTTTCTTGAAGTGCATGAAAAACTGCAAATTTGGACCTTAACTGCAATTTTCTAGCTGGCTCAGTTCCTGAGAAAAGGGTATGTACTGCTAACTTCACACTGACGTTAACAGTGCAAAGTGAATTTTTCAATTTTAATGCCAAATTTTGACTTCAAAATTTGAAATGCATTTTTTCGTGAAGAAAATGAAAAACTGCAAATTTGGACCTAAACTGCACTTTTCTACCTAGCACAGTTGCTGAGAAAAGGGTATGTACTGCTAACTTCACACTGTTGTTAACAGTGCAAAGTAAAGTTTGCGATTTTTTTGTCAAATTTGGACGTACAAATTTGAACTTAGTTTTTTCTTGAAGTGCATAAAAAACTGCAAATTTGGACCTTAACTGCAATCTTCTATCGGGCTCAGTTCCTGAGAAAAGGATATGTACTGCTAACTTCACAGTGATGTTAACAGTGAAAAATGAATTTAATCGATTTTAATGCCAAATTTTGAATTCAAAATTTGAACTGCATTTTTTCGTGAAGTAAATGGAAAACTGCAAATTTGGACCCTAACTGCAACTTTCTACCTAGCACAGTTGCTGAGAAAAGGGTATGTACTGCTAACTTCACACTGTTGTTCACAGTGCAAAGTAAATTTTTCGATTTTTTTTGTCAAATTTGGACGTAAAATTTTGGACTTAGTTTTTTCTTGAAGTGGATGAAAAACTGCAAATTTGGACCTTAATTGCAATTTTCTAGCTTGCTCAGTTGCTGAGAAAAGGGTATGTACTGCTAACTTCACAGTGATGTTAACAGTGAAAAATGAATTTATTCGATTTTTTTTTCAAATTTGGACTTACAAATTTGGGCATTAGTTTTTCTTGAACTGCAAATTAACTGCAAAATTTGGAGCCTAACTGCAAATTTCTAAGTATCACCGTTGCTGAGAAAAGGACTTTTATGCTAACTTCACAGTGAAGTTAGCAGTACAGTATGAAATTTTTTTTATGTAAGGATTTAGAAATTTGGTTTTTTCCTTTTCTGGAACTGCAAATTAAACTGCAAATTCAGAGCCTTATTTCAGATTCCTAGCTAGCCCGGTTGCTGAGAAAAGCATAGGCACTGCTAACTTCACAGTGAAGTTAGCAGTACAGTCGGTTACACCCACTATTTGATGAACTGCAAAATTCGGAATAGAAATGCATAAAAATGCAAAAAAAACTGCAAATTCCTGCCATGGTCCCATTGGTCTAACTCAAAAATGTTATGCTAACTTCACACACGTCTTAGATTCGGTTGACTTGGTAAAAAAAAACTAGTGTGTCTATTCTGCTCAAATTTGGAGGACTTACTCCACATAATATTAGCTTTCACATGAAACCTGATTTGTCATCATCCATCAATGTTCACTTATATTTTAAACCGTTATTTATAAAAAAAAACAGAAATTTCAAAATTTCGTAGTTTTTAGGATTTACGCTGTAAAAAACATAATTTTTTTTGGGAAATAATAGAATTTCCCTATATTTGAAATTTATAAACTCAAGTATATGTATTAAATAAACTTTAATCAAGGACTTTAACAAAAGAAACAACTAAGCGTTTTAAAATCCCAAACACTTCTTTCCCATTAGTGTATTTCACTGAGTGCTCTGTATAAAAAAACTGGTAAAATATTTTACATATAAAAAACAAACCAATCTACCAAACTAGACCTTAAAAAAGTAGTTTTAAAAAATAAAATAAACTCAAAATCCAAATAAACAATTTACTATAACTTTTTTTCCTGAAACATATTATTTTGTAGCTTTTTTTCTTTTCATATTTTCCCTTGTCTGACGAAAAATTGACCAGCAGAAATCTCCCAGCATTGCTTCTGACCATTTCCGGTTATATCTTCGTTCTATGTGCATTATGTCTTGATGAAACCTTTCACCATGTTCATCTGAAACTGCACCAAAGTTTACCGGAAAAAAATCTAAGTTTGAGTACAAAAAATTCATTTTTCAGCGACATGTTGCAATTAAGAGCTTTAAAAGAGCTAAGTAGTTTTTGGATGATTTCCTTGAATTTACAATATCTTTGGGAGGAAAACGAATTTTCAAAAGATTTAAAATGATTTAGAAAGATGAAATATATTTCTTTCAGGTCCTGTTATTAGTTTAAAAAAGAAGTTTCTATCGGTGAAGAAATTCAACGTCAAAAGTACCCAAAAAACGGAGTTTTGACATGTTTGAATTGGAATATCTCAAAAACGTGTGGTGCTAGAGTAATTTTGACTTCAGATTCGGATTCAGCATGCCAAAATCCTTTAGGAAAGTATATTTTTGGTTTAAAGGCGATTTTCGTTGCAGACCAGTGTAATTAGATCGATTTTTCACGAATTTTGGTAAACGACCTTGATATGCTGGCATTTTTTTGGGAGTTTCAGCCCATTTATTGACCTCAACATATAGATGTAATATGTTTAAAATATAATCCGAGAAGTTCCCGTTTCTAACACTTTTCTAACAAAAATTATGATTTTTTTTCATAATTAGATCGATTTTTCACCAATTTTGGTAAACGACCTTGATATGCTGGCAGTTTTTTGGGAGCTCCAGCCCACTTATTGACCTCCACATATAGATAATCGATAGAATTATTGATTAAACTGAAACCAATTTTCATTCATACATAATTTTGTAAGGTTAGTTAGTTCATTGATTTCTTCTTGTCTTAAAATTTGTTTCTAACCATTCTTTAAGAAGTTTTAAAGTTTCATCAATAGGGACATTTGGATATAGAGATACTACATCGAATGAGACTTGAATTTCATTACTCGTTATTTTTAATTCTTTTACTTTTTCTGCAAATTCGATGCTATTCTTTTTCTATCGACAAAAGTTTGGTTGCAGTATGGGTTCACATTTGAGTCCATTCATGTCAAATTTAGAAACGAAAATGAAAAATGTTAGAAATTTTCCAAGAATTTGGTTCAGATACATATATGATGTATGGGCCACAGTCAAAAAACAAGAACTTCGAAGTCTAATAAACTTACTAAATAAAACAGAATATCCAACAATCAAATTTACTTACGAAGAAGAAATAAACGGAAGATTAAATTATTTAGATTTGACTATAATAGGCCAGGAAAAATAGGTTCCGAGGTTGAAAAAATTAATTCATGAAAAATTTAAATTGGAATCGACGCAGAATTGCAACCTCTATAATATATCCAAAGTCCCCTAAAATCCCCGGATTGGCTTTTTGTGTAGATGCATTTGAAGACGTACAGACGTGGAGAATTTGGAGGTTTATCAAACTAAAATATTTGTTTTGGTACAACCTTATCATAATATCCCCCCTCATGCCAGAACCATGAATGTGCAAATTTGCCGATTTTGAGTTAATGATGTGGGTTGATTAACCTTTGGATAATCTATGTTACACCAAAACTTAGAATGCCACACTGAAGGAAAAATGTATGCACTCAGCACATCATTTTATTTACTCATCCTATATTTTTCTGCACACATACTTTTCTGTACTCATTACCTAATGAAATCTATACTGACAACATAAACCTATTAGCAGTGAAGCAGCTACTAAATAGTTCTGTAGACTCATTATACGAATATGTACCACGCCAGCTTACGATTATGTAGTGAGAATAGATTCTATGCACTATTTCTTGGTATCATTGCGTAAATATAAACTTTCCATGGACTCAGTAAATAATTATTTGTAGGTTGTCGCATGATGATGTACTGAGTATAGCTCATATGCACTTATTAAATAAATGTAAATAAATCTATTTAGGCAATTTTTGAAAAAACTGTTAGTTTTCTGCGATTAGTACAGTGTCTATGCACTCAATAAATAAATATAAATATTTTATGTATGCATTTACTAAAAACAAACCGGTTATTTGTGATAAGTACAGATTCTTTGTTGTGAGGACAGATCAAATTTGTATGTAATGAGTACATATTTATGTAATGAGTCCATATGTTTATGTACTCCATGTGTGTATGTCCTCACTACATATGTTTGTATCGAGTCTATGTACTCAATTCATATTTATGTAATGAGTCCATATGTCTATGTACTCCACATATTTGTGTAATGAGTCCATATGTCACTACACATTTATGTTATGAGTCCATACATCTAAGAGAATCCTCTGTAACGTTTCACCTTATTCTGAAAGTTTATTTTCTAGATATTAGTTTTATCATTGAATAACTACAAATAGAAGGGACACCGGGCAAAACGTCCACTAGGTGGCCTGGTTTGGCAGGCTGTCGCTGCAATCGCTCTATCAAATACAACACCCCTTTAATAAATTTGTTCCTTAAAAGTTTGTTCCTTTTGGGAAATTTCCTTAATTGCCGAAGAAGAAAGGGAAGAAATGTTTTTTTTTTTCACAGAGCATGAAAATGAACAACAACAACGAATTGAACAGCCGTTTTAGTTTTGCTTTTGAGGTATTTTTTTCAATGCCATTCGAGGACTCAAGGTTAATGAAAATATGGGGTAGAGATAAAAATTATATTTTCTTTTCTGGGTTGTGTGTGTGTTGTGTTGTCCAGTAAATGAAATTTGTTGTTAGTGTTTTGTTGCAATTTGGGATGTTAACGATGATGGCTTTGTTTTGTTTTTTATATCTTGAGATCCATAGGCAAGGAATATTTTTTTTTTTTTTAATTTGAAAACATTAGTCTCAAGTGGTACATACACACAACACAAGTGTGCACTCTTTGATTTTTGGTGTGGTGGGTCGATCGGTGGTATATGTGTGGCGGAGTGTGTGCACGCTTATGTGCTGTGAATGGGTCGTTTTATAGGTATATGCAGGAAGGTACCTGTTCCATCTTCTTTTAAATTTTTCGTCGATTTTTGCGGATCCTTATCAATTAATATAGATCACAACAAAAACATAAATGTTAAAAAAAGAGCCAAGTTCTTATGTGTACAAGAAACCTGTACGTAAAAAGTCAGCCAAAAAAAGTAATGAGATCTAAAATATATGCCAAGTTTTAAGTTCATAAGGCTCAATGAATATCAAATATCTTAAGTAGAGAAATATCAAAGCAATTCCAAACCATGACAGAAATTTGGTATTTAATGATTACTGATTAAAATTTGGTGCATTTACTTGGCAAGTTTTCATACATTTTAAAATTGTGATTTAGTAAGTAATTAAGAGAAAACTTGCCAAGTAAATCCACCAAATTTTAATCAGTAATCATTAAATACCAAATTTCTGTCATGGTTTGGAATTGCTTTGATATTTCTCTACTAACTTAAGATATTTGATATTGAGCCTTATGAACTTAAAACTTGGCATATATTTTAGATCTCATTACTTTTTTTGGCTGACTTTTTACGTACAGGTTTCTTGTACACATAAGAACTTGGCTCTTTTTTTAACATTTATGTTTTTGTTGTGATTTCACTCCTTTTTGCAAAGAATTACTTTACCAGGTGAAAATCAAGCCTTAGGGCCTTACAAAGTTTCATAATTCTACGACAACCGAAAGCGCTCCATATAAATAATAGCAATTCTGATAAAGTGGGTGGATGGCGCGCCCCCGAATGCAAAATTCCAATTTTTCAATTTTTTTTTCTTTCTAAGTACTTCAAGTCCTACCGACCTACCAATTTTCATTGTTCTACAACAATCAGAAGTGCCCCATATAATTTATAAGAATTTTTAATAATGTGGGTGGATGCTACGCCCCCTGAAGTGAAAATTCTAATTTTTCAATTTTTTTCTTTCTACGTACTTCAAGCGCAAACGACCTACCAATTTGTCTCGTTCTACAACAATCAGAAGTGCTCCATATAATTTATATACAAATCTAAGAATATGGGTGTATGCCACGCCCCCTGAATGGAAAATTCCAATTTTTCAATTTTTTTCTTTCTAAGTACTTGAAGCCCTACCGACCTACCAATTTTCATTGTTCTACAACAATCAGAAGTGCTCCATATAATTTATAAGAATTTTTAATAATGTGGGTGGATGCCACGCCCCCTGAATGCAAAATTCAAATTTTTCAATTATTTTCTTTCTAAGTACTTTAAGCCCAACCGACTTACCAATTTTCATCGTTCTACAACAATCGGAAGTGCTGCATATAATTTATAAGGATTTTAAAGAATGTGGGTGGATGCCACGCCCCCTGAATGAAAATTCCAATTTTTCAATTTTTTTCTTTCTAAGTACTTGAAGCCCTACAGACCCACCAATTTTCATTGTTCTACAACAATCAGAAGTGCTCCATATAATTTATAACATTTTTTAACAAAGTGGGTGGATGCCACGCCCCCTGGATAGAAAATAGCATATTTTCGATTTTTTCCTTTGTATGCACCACAAGGTCTACCGTTTTGCGAAATTTCAAGTTTCTACGTTGTCTGGAAGTGCTCCATAATTTTGATGATCTGTCAGTGAGTCAGTGAGTCAGTGAGTCAGTGAGTCAGTGAGTCAGTGAGTCAGTCAGTCAGTTACGGTTTTTGCGATTTTTGAAGTCCTATATCTCAGGAATTACTAATGCTAAAGAGTTGAAATTTGGTGAGCCACCTGTGTTTGATCAGCTCAGCAAATACTGCGAATTTGAAGTTTCTGACTTTATTGGTACTGAAGTTAGAGGGGGGTTGAAAATCGCCTGAGTTTGTTCCTGTAAAAAGGGTGTAGTGCCGCGAACTTGGCTGGGCACTACCGTTCCCTTTGATTATCAAGTAGGTACTCATTATTACATAGGTACCTGCCATCTGTCACATAAAAATAATTAAATAATGGTTTATAATTTGTTCTCATTTATTGTTTTTTCAACGATTTTGGTATAAATGTAGGTACATACATACATTGTTATTTTTAAGATTAGAAAAATAAAAATTATAAGTATTATTATGTACTTAATAAATCAAAAAAGAAACTAAAGCAACCAGTGATAGTAAAGATGTAGTTTTTTTTAATTAAAGTTTTGTTTTTACTGTACCCAAATGAAAAATGTTTGAAATTTAAAACTAAAACCGTGAAACAGGGTGTAGAACACATTTGAAGGTATGTAGGTATGTAACTCCCTTTTTTTAGTAACTAAGCGATAAAAATCTTATGTTTTTCTTTTAAATAGAAGGATACACTTTAAGTGGACTTTTGAGAGGTAGATATTCTGATTTGAATTTGGCCATAATTTAATTTAAATTAAAAAATCGCATGTATGTACACTAGTTAAGAAAAATTCTAGGAACAAGATTTTGGATTTTTTTGTCAGTGGTTTTTGTTGTATGTGTGAGATGAGACAGAAAGCTTTTTTTTAATTTTTAAAGGTTGTAATTTTCTCGGAACTTTTATAAGTCAATCAAATCTATCGGTTATGACTTTATTCAACTATAAGTTACTAACCTTTTTGTTGTTGCCGTTGTTGTAAAATTTTGTTCTGCCTGCGATATCTGACTTTTAATCGAAAAACTTTGTTTTGATCACCAAAATCACACCTAACAATAAAAAAAAACGACTTTTTGTGATCCCTTCGTAGGTACATATATGTATATCTGTTGCTTCTTTGCAAATATTAATTGCATGGTAAATATTAGTATGCAAATTTGTAGATTAACATATTCTTAACATTGCTGAACATTTTTAAAAAAAATTAAAAAAAAACTTTAAGTCTTTTTTCTTGTCCAAGTAGTGCGTGACCAATACAAAATTGTAAATAGTTGAAAAGAATTCGTTATTTTTGTTTTCATTTCGATGGTGATTACACAAATGTTTAGTAAAAACACAATTTGTTATTTTCAAAAATGTTAAGAATATGTTAGTCTTCAAATCTGCATACTTATATTAACCATGCAATAAATATTTGGAAGGAAGCAAAAGATATACATACCTACGAAGAGATCACAAAAAGCCGTTTGAACTTTTTTCTAAAAAAACGGTGAAAAGCCACAAAAACAAATAGTTTCAACAAAGTCTAAAATGATCATTATAAGTTGGGATATTGGTGATAAAAAAATATTAATCAATGAAGCTTGAAGATCACATATCTCAGGTAAAACTAAATATTACATAAAAAACAAGGTGACTTAAAGCTGAATACACAACACAAGTCACCTAACTAAAGTTCCGAACAAAAAGTTCGGAGATTTTCTCACATTGACAACCTTCAAAAATAAAAAAATGCTTCGTGTTTCATCTTATACCACAACTTAGTACCATGAATACAAAACTAAAAACAAACATTTTGTTTTCCTTAAATTTGTTTGAATGGTTGAAGTTTGACGTCTGAGTCCGAACATTAGAATTGTATTTATTTAATTAATTAAAAACAAAAAGTAGTTTTTAAATTATTTTATAGATTTAAAAGTTTAGTCTACACATAATAAAAAAATAAAGAATACTTTTTGAAAGTGAGCGGTAGTTTGTTGTTAAGCTTAATTCAAACAACAAATACAAGAAATTATTTAAATCTTAGTATAGATAATATACAGGGTGTCCCGGACCTGAGTGGAAGTATTTTAGGATGTGGTTTTTGGGGTTATTCTAAGAAAAAAAAATGTTTGGGGGGAAAGTTGTATCTCCCCTCCCTGAGGCAGGCAAAAAAAACATTAAAAGTCAACGAAAACACTTCTAATAATGTGCTATAGTTTTTTTTTTAAAGATAATACTCCATTCTTGCATTTGGATTTCAAATCAAGTTGTTTAAGCGAATAGGTTTCGAAAAATTAAATTTCAAAGTCAAAATTAAAAAAAAAAGTGATTTTTTTTCTTAAGTCGATATTTTTCAAAATTTTACGTAATAAAGTGCTTTTTTGTGTTCAATATTCAATGCCCTCATTATTTATTTAGTCCATTACCGAAAACCAAATGCAAAATTCTTTCTTAGTTTTTGAGAAATCAAGAAAAAACAAAAGGTACTTTTACCAAAAAAACCCGAAAAAATAAATTCATTCATGAATTATCCATAATTTAACCCTTTTTCGGCCTTTTTTGGTAAAAATACCTTTTGTTTTTTCTTAATTTCTCATAAACTAAGAAAGATAATTACATTAAGTTTTCGGTAATGGACTAAAAAATAATGAGGACATTGAATATTGAACACAAAAAAGCACTTTATTACGTAAAATTTTGAAAAATATCGAGTTAAGTTCAAAAAATCACATTTTTTTTTTTTATTTTGACTTGGAAATTTAATTTCTCAAAAACTATTTGCTTAAACAACTTGATTTAAAAACCAAATGCTAGAATGAAGTATTATCTTTCACATTATTAGATGTGTTTTCGTTGATTTTGAATTTTTTTTTTTGCATTTGAAGTCCCTGCCTCAGGGAGGAGAGATACAACTTGCCCCCCCCCCCCCATACAATTTTTAGAATAACCCCAAGAACCACACCCTAAAATAAATCCACTCAGGTCCGGGACACCCTGTATATTACAGAAAAGAAGAGGTCCACAAATTCGAATAGCTGTACTTCAAATATGTCTCAATATATCTAGTTTCTTTGCACTTTAGCCTGGCATTTATAATTTTAATTTTAGCTCTTATTAATACCTTTAAAGTATGATTTAATAAAATTTGTTTATGATCAGTGGATGTACAGGGGTAATAAACTTGGGCATCGCATATATTTAAAAAAGATTGTAGAACAGTTTGTTGGAAACAAAGCTGATCAAAATTTTCTTTGAAACATTTTACAATAATATCTATGAGCTTGACAAATGATTTTGAAGGAATTATCAAGCCTCCATTTGTGGTCTTTTCATATTGTCGAGCTTTGACTATGTTGAATTTACATATTTCACAACCGGTTCTTTTGAGGACAGACATTGCGATGTATCCAGCAAAATATGTTGTAGACATTTCTGAAATATTTGACGGTGTATTTTGTTCAACTTCATTGTCTAAGGATGCCTCGTCATCTGAATCGTCAAACTCACAAATATTGCTTTCTTCACATTTCACATGTTAAGTTGCATTTATAATGAAAAATTTTGAAAAAAAAAATCTTTAATGATATCTTTTAAATGATATTTATATGTGCCTGCATAATATGTAGATTTTTTCTTAAGAAATACTCACGTTTTCCTTTTTTTCATTTAAATGATTGATTTATAATATCGTTTTATTAAAAAAAACAGACCTTTTATTTGTAGGCAAAAATTTGCTTGGATGATTAGATTATCTATGTAGGAAAAAGTTTGGCTCTTTTAATTTTAATTGGATGTCAGGATAATAACTGTAAATAAGTTTAATTTTTAACACCACTGGGGGTGAGAAATTAAAACTCACCTGCTGATAATGGAATAAAATTAAAATTAAATAAAAGAGAAACCGTTTTGTATCTTTTTGTTGCTGTATGGCGGTGAGACGGACACCAAACACCAATATATTCAAAATGCACCTATGTGTACCTACATGTGCGTTCATTCACAAAAGAAAATCAAAGCACAAATTGAAGAAAAAAAATATGTATCCTTTCTTCGCTGTATCTACATATCTACTCGTATGTATCTATATCTCTAAGAAAAATACAAAAGGATTTATTTGAGACTCACTTAGCCGAGAAGAAAACCAATTATTGTGTGAAAAGGAAATTATAGCTTCATGGGCGGCCACTGGACTCGATTGGTGCGACTGTCGTTTGAGCAATGCTCGGTGTCCCCTTCTATTTGTAATTATTCAATGGTTTTATTTTAAAAATACTTTGTGATACTTACTCGGATTTGAACTGGGAACCTTTCACACACGAAGATAGCACGCATCCACCAGGCCACTTGGGGGCACAAAAAACTGGTGCCAAAACTGAATAAGTTGAAACTCATTGCTTAGATGGCTGAAGTGCTCAATATACACATAGAGTCAGTACAAGTTGCGTGGACTCAGCACTGTAGCTAGTCAATAGATACATGTGTAGGTATTGAGAATATACCGTCTGTATTGAAAAAATGTCGGAATGGCACACGTCGTATTTACTCAACACATAACTTAATGTAACGTATAACAGTTTCAGTTGCATGGGCAGTGTTGCCATAATCTCAAATTTCATTATGCTAGATTTCAAATTTTATAATGCTAAATCGTATGGAAGCCCAAAAAACAGAATGCTAGATTTCAAAATCCATTTAAAAATACATAGTGCACAAAATATCAATGTTTACTTTTTCAGAAATACTGTTAACATAACAAAAAATATAATTTATTCGAATATGTATTAATAGTTTTGTCTAGGTATTTTACTGCTCGATATTTGAAACATCTTTGTTTACACTGAACCGAATGCCTAAGTATATTTTAAATCAGCCAATGATGGACTTCGTCGAGCCAGTGAATAGTCATCCATACGCAAATCAACTGTTTGTTAAACAACCAGGGGTGGAATCGGCTAAGGTGATTTGTGATAGTTGACAGTCACAATACTCAAATTCCGTCTGCGTAAGGTGATTGTCACATGTGATTATCATATTTTTGTGACTTTTTCTTGTGACAGCTATTTTGTTGTCATTTTCATATAAAATCCAAATTGTATTTTGAATTTCTGAGACTGAAAAAGAAAAAACTTATATATGTGCCTGTGAAATCATTTTTATGAAACCAAAATGAGGAAAATAAAAAAACATTTGGGAACCTACAAGGGAAATATGCGACTCCTGAAGATTAACATCAGAAGCAAAACCGAGCACATAATTCTGTCCACACACATAATATGTACGTACATACATATGTACAGTACATATAAGTTCTAGATTATTTATTAATAATTGACGTTCACAAATGTAATCTCACTACAATAAAAATAAGGCGAAGATGATTTTAGACCACATTCGCTTTCATGAACTCGATTTCGAATCTTCCCATTCAAAAACTTCCTTTTTTCCACCAAACCAACAAAATATACATATTTCTTTTTTAACCGAAGTAGCACACGCCGGGTATCCACTAGTACATAGGTTCATATCATAAGACATTCGGCTAGAAGAAACACATTTCCTATTTGTATACAAAATATTGGTCGGTTCCCATATTCACCAGCTGGAGTTTGATTAACCCACATCTCTCCTATTTTCCAATTCGAGTTGTGTGCAAATGCAATTTTCTTGGATTTGGTGGATCCCAAATGCAGGTTAGTTCGTAATGGGCAGCTAAAATGGGCAAATTTTAATGTGTGAGAAAGCTTCTTAATGTTTCAAAACCAAATAAATGAATTTTTCACAGCTCTCAGTACTTGTCTATCAAAGTGATGCCAATTTTATAATAATTTTTGGTGATCACCTTACACAGACGGAAAATAAACTGTGATCACATTTGATTATCATAAATGTGACAATCACCAATCACCTTAGGCGATTCCACCCCAGTTTTTCATTTAGCCCCTGAATTTATTTCATAAATCAACAAATATTACCTACATTAATTTATAAAACAAATTTACTGACTTAACGAAAAATTTGGTGGTGCAATGAACTGCTTCACCATCGACTATTCAGTGGCCCAAGGAAGTCCATCATCGACTGAAATGTAATTCAGTCAGCCGTCTTAATGATCAGATTTGAAATTCATAATATCAACATTTTACAAAATTGAATATTTTTTTAAATCAAATCTAGCATTCAAGAATGCCAAACAAAAACAGATAATACCAAAAAAGCATTTAGCATAATTTTAAAATTTCAAAATGCTTTTCACTCCTGTATTATGCTAGATTTAGCATTTATAATGCCATTATGGCAACGCTGTGCATGGGTTGCGCTTGATATGTGTTGAGTATATACCGTCTTTATTGAACAAATGTCACCATAGACTCTGTGCAGGTTGCATATACTCAGTACATAACTTTATGTAATAAATGTTTTCTATACTTTGATGGCTGGTGCTTGATATGAACTGAGTAAATACCATCTGCATTGAATAAATCTCGACATAGACTCAGTACACGTCATATTTACTCAGTACATAACTTCATGTAATAAATGTTTTTTATTGGTGGATGGCTGGCGCTTGAGTATAAACTGTTTGCATTGAATAAATGTCACTATAGACTCAGTGCACGTTGCATATACTCAGTATATAACTTTATGTATCAAATGTTTTTTATTGTTGGATGGCTGGCGCTTGATATGCGCTGATTATATACCGTCTGCATTCTATAAATGTAGACATAGACTCAGTACACGTCGTATTTACACAGCACATAACTTAATGTAGTTAATAATTTTTTATTTAGATGGCTGGCACTTGATATGTGTTGGGTATTAAACGTCTCTATTGAATAGATATCGAGATAGACTTAGTACACATTGCTTATACTCAGTACATAAACTTAATTTTTAAATTTAAATTTGATTAAATCGAAACATATTTGACTTTAGCTGGTCCATAGTTTTGTAATGAGTATATTACGTCTGTATCCAATACATAAATCGGTACTCTAGTTTGTTAGTTTTATTCGATACATAACTTGAACTATAACTAGTACACATTAACTTTACTTAGTGAATAGACCTTCGATGGCAATCCTTTGCAAACATCGGTACATACAATTTACATTTATGGTTCTGTACGGAGTGCATTCATTTTTCCCTCAGTGCATGCATACAAGGAAACCACAGTATTTAAAAATGTCAATTACATGAATGTAGATTTCAGTCTCATCAAGTTGAGCCAGAAACACGAATGTGGCACATTCATGTTTCTGGCTCCCAACTGATGGGAATTATCAGCACAAAAACCATGAATGTGCCACATTCTTGGATTTGGCATAGCTGTATTTGCTAGAAAAGTTACTTCAGATGTAAGAAACTCACATTCGTGCTCATTGTTACTAAAGCGACCAATAGACACCACACTTGTGTGGTGTGTGCATGCACACCTGTGTGCAAAAAATCAAAATTCTGAGATTTTTTGGTGTCGGTGCATCGATCGGTGTTATGTGTATGGCGAAGTGTCTCACACTAGTGATCAAAAAACAAAACTTTTGTCGTAATGTCTCTGCCAAAATCATCCCACGATCAAAACAATTGATCACAAATATTTTGAAACTGGTGACACAGAGATGGAATGTGATTTCATTCATTCGAAATTTGGAAAAAAAAACTCAAAAAATGTTCCCGTGTACGTCCCTGAAGGATGGGCGCAAATTATAACAGGGGCACGTAACTCTCCTGAGCCTTTTGAAGTTCACACACAGCAGTATTAGCCCATTGAGAAACGTGCAAGGTTTTATATTATTGAATATGTTTGTTTGGCCCATAAGCACTTTTCATTATTTTTGGTATAGCTCGCAAACCAAGCAAAATTAGATTTTCTATTGAAATGGATAGTTTCAAAAAATTTATAATACAATATAAGCAGGAAAAGTAATCAAAAACGTACCTACCAAAAATAAAAAATCAAAGATTTCTAACTTTTTTAATAAATTGTGCATGACTTTTTTTGAAGCCATACAAAGACTTAATAAAGAAGAGACTAAGGACTTTAATAAGACATGTTCAAAAAGTAATTTTGTTACAAATTGAGAGATATGCCCATTCAAACTTAACTATTTCTTATAATTTTTCACAATTTTGGCCCGAAAGCCCCTTTTTTTGTATAATATGATGGCAAGTTTTGCATTCGTAAAAATTTTTCGAAATCAAGATTTTAATAAACATTACGACTATAGAGAATATTAAAAAAGTATGTAAGTTCGCAATTTTGTTTTTCGGCTGTTTTTAAATGCTTTCTGACATTCAGACTGAATTGCTGGTCCGATTAATATAAGATTTGGTTCTAGGTGCAAGGAATGTTTAATTTCTCATGTGGTACCAAAAATTAGGTTTTCGGGCAAAAAGTGCGAAAAATGATAAGAAATGGTAAAGTTTGAATGGCTATATCTCTGTCAGTTTTCAAATAATATGTCTTTTTTAACATGTAATTTGAAGGCCTTAAAACTCTACTTTACTTTTTTTATGTATGTTATGTTAAAGTTATGCGCTATTTAGAAAAATAATTAAAAATCTTTGATTTTTCGATTCTGATTCTGAAAACGAGAACTAAGTGATTAGTAAATAATTATGCTTATCATTTATTGTTAAATAAACATACATTTCTATATACATATGTATATTGAAATTAGTATGCTTTTTTTAATTTTTCTTTATAGGAAAGTCATTCTTATTTATTCTTATTTAAAGATGAATGAGATAATTTTTTTATTTTTGTTTGTGCCAGAAAGATGAATGTGCCAAATGTGGGGGAAGGGAAGTGGTGTCAACATAAAAAATATATCAGCTTAACAAGATAAATGAGAAAGTAATTTACAAATAAATATTTTTTTCATAAACCAAACCTACTAATTTTACGAGAGCAATAAACATTCAAACACGATTTCCCAACATTTTCATTTTTGCACATTCATGTTTCTGGCATAAGGGGGACGATATGATACATGATTTAAGGGTAGTTTTTAACGCTGAATCTAATGAAACCAAATTCAAAATTATACAACTACCCAAACAAAAGTTATAGTCCTTTTTATTAAATGATGACTTTTTTTCAGGTACGACAGGTAAAATATTACCGAAAAGCCTTTGTAAATAAAGGTATGTTAATGAAACTTGGAATAAATGTTTCATTTGGCATACGAACTAAGAATCAAGACAGTCCCTAAAAATATCCATGGTGAAAGGGTGTTTTTTTAAGGGGGAGGGGCAAGTGTAGAATTTTGACCATAACACCCTCGAAAAAACTCTTAGACTCATGAAACTCGCCAAAAATATTAAATTTGTCATGGCAACCATAGAGCTTTGATCCCGATGACGAAAGAAAGAGAAAACAATGAAATACGAAAGATCAAAGAAATATCTAAGATAAATGGTTATACAGAACAATTATTAATAGATGATATGACGATTGCACATAGAAGAAAACAAAACTTAAGAAATTATACAACTTTAGATTTAATCAGAAATGAACAAGATGAACAAAAGAAATGGTCAAAATTCAATTTTTATCCAGAAATAACATCAAAATTAAGACCAATTTTAAGTAGACAAAATATAAAAAAAAGCCAGTGTAGTGAGATAAAACTTAAAAATCTGATTAGTGGCTCAAAGGACAAAATTGAAAAAAATCAACAATCGGGATTATACTCTATTGGATGCAGCGATTGTAGAAAGGAATATCTAGGACAGACAAGTAGACCAATTGTGAAAAGATTCAAAGAACATTTTGCCCATGTAAAATACAATGAACCTGAGAAGTCGAGTGTAGCACAACACATGCTGGATGATAACCATAATTTTAGCTTACAAAATTTGAAATTAATTCGAAATGTTAATAATCCTTAAGGTAGAACTAGAATAGTCGGAAGCCAACTTAAGTGGTTGTACGAAACCGAGCGAAAACAAGAAATTTATATGACGCGCACATAATTGCGAAGTGGAACTTTTCGTTAACTTTTGCCGTCGGAAGTGAGAGTGCTCAACGACCGCTCTTTCGTAAGTGGGCGAATGCAAAATCAAAATGGTGGAAGCAAACTAACAAGAACTTGGCGCTTGGCAGTAGCGGATCCAGGATTTGGCTGTGGGGGGGGCTTGAGGCTCCTATTTTAGACATTTCTCAATCCTAATTTTCTTTTATCAGAATGTAGGCCAGTCGGCAGAGTCAAACAATTGTTTCATAATACAAAAAATTAACTAATGAAAAATGTTATCATTGGAAAAGGAGCAGTACAAAATTTTGTTAAGATAATTCAAATGTCTTTCTTTTTATACTGAATGTTTTTTGAAGAATTTATACAATGAATACATAGGCAGTACACAGATCGTGCTGAAATTTAGCTCCCACATTTCTCTCCAAACACCCGGAGAATATCACATAAAACAGCTGTTCTCAGAATACAAATTTTACTCAACAATTTCAAAGAATTTTTCTTCTTAAATATTTCAAGTAAATCTAATAAAATAAAATGGGTTTTTCTCGAATATCTCTCTCTTCCAATTTTCATTTTAACATAGTAAAGTCTACCTAAATCTTAAGAATAAAATAATCTGTACAAATTTAGCTCGAGAATAATGTGGCGAACAACTATCTCATGCACTTAATTTTGACAGGTATCTTGGTGATGTATAGTAAGAAATGAAAATTTAATTGGATTTGCGTACTGCTCAGCCAAAATACTAGGTACAATTTTGGAGAGAATTTTGTATGGGAGTAAAATTTTACCACGTTCTACAAAGATATTGGCTAAAACATGTTATTGATATTGGCTAAAACAACCATTAACAACCACGCCATTCAGTTTGAATGATCCTACCATTTCTTATCATAAATATTTAATGAATATTTTTCAATTAATTTATTTAATTTTATTTATTTATTATCTTAAGGAAATCCAAAATAGAGAAACTAAGATTAAAAATTGCATCGTTTTAAGAAAACCTATAAAATCGTCAAAATATCTTTGAACTACAAATCTTTATTTTTAATTTCGAGGACATTTATTTGATTTTAATAAACAATAAGGGTATTCATGCAACAGCGTAAAGTCGTCGTAATCGTAGTAAAATTGCAAACTTCGTAAATCTGTCAAATTTTCCATACAAATTTTGACAGAATTACGAAGTTTTAAAAGTATACAACGTTTACGACGACTTTACACTGTTGTATGAATTTACAATTTGAATTGTAATTTAGTAACCCTGCCTATCATCGAAATCGAACAAATGTGCGTTTCAATCAGTCTTGGACCAGGCGTTATTGTTTATATTATTATAAGTTATATTCCACCGAAAAGTAACATTGATATTTATGAAAAACACCTTGCTAATATTGATTTTGTATATAATCTAACCAATAGTTCACAAAAAGTTTTCGTAATCGGCGATTTTAATTTAGCTGATGTAAATTGGTTGCATTCTTTTACTGAAAATATGCTTATACCTTGTAACTTAAAAAAAGATACTGAAATAACTTTCATTGATCATTTATTTGCCCTTAATTTATACCAAATCAATAATGTTTTTAATAATTTAAACAAAATTCTTGATCTTATATTTATTCCATATGATGATTTTAAAGCGTCAGTTAATGATATTGTTCCTTTTAAATTGCTAAATAATTCAGTTCATCACAAAGAATTATATATTGAAGTTGAATTATACAATTATTTAAAAATTGATCATAGCTATTTAGAATCTTATAACTTTTTAAAGACCAATTTCGTTGAACTCGATGATTACCTTGGAAATATCGACTGGAAAACTGAATTTTTAAATTTAAATTTGAAGGATATGTTTAATCATTTTTCGGGCTTTTTACATAATGCTTTCAATTTATTTGTTCCAGCTAGGTTGAAAAGGAATGTCTCAAAGCCCCCATGGTACAATAGGAGGTTGGCTCACCTAAAAAATCTAAAAAACAAATCTTTTGCAAAGTTTAAAAAATCCAATGATTTGAATGATAAGATACAATTTTGTAAGCTTCGTAAAGAATTCATTGTTCTCAGTAAATTCTCGCACAGAAATTATGTCATGAACGCTGAGGTAAATTTAAAAAATGATCCAAAGCGATTCTGGTCCTTTATTAATTCAAAACGGAAATCAATTGGGATTCCCAATTCTATGAATTTCAAAGGTGAAGAATCTACTAAGGTTAATAAAACACTTGAGCTTTTTGCTCAGTTTTTTGAATCCGTTTACTCTAACGCTCAGGGAAACGTCATTCCTTCTAATGTTCAGCCCAAAGTTGATATTGGGTCCATACAGCTAAGTTCTGTTGATGTTTTAGAAGGATTACAAAGCCTCAAACCAAATGCTAAACCGGGTGTGGATGGCATTCCGGCGATAATCTTAAAACGATGCTCTAATTCCCTTTGCCTACCTCTGCTTATTATTTTTAATCTTTCTTTATCCTCCGGAACATTTCTGGACGAATGGAAATCTTCTTTTTTGATTCCAATTTTCAAATCGGGCTCAAAAAACAACGTTGAAAACTATAGGGGAATTTGTAAGTTATCTGCCATTCCTAAACTTTTAGAAAGTTTAATTAAAATAAAACTAGATTTTCTTGTAAAGGAACATGTTAGTAGTGCCCAACATGGATTTATTTCTGGAAGATCGACAGTTACTAATTTAGCTTGTTTTTCTTCTTTCGTGGTTGAATCTATTGAAAACCAAAGTCAAGTTGATGCAATTTACACAGACTTAGCAAGGCCTTCGATTCTGTATGCCACAATATATTGATTCGAAAACTTGAAGTATTTGGAATACACTCAAGTCTACTCCAGTGGATTGGCTCATTCCTAACTGGTAGAGTACAAGAAGTGAAAATTGAGGAATATACTTCAAGGCCTATTAGATGTACTTCAGGTGTCCCTCAAGGTAGTCATCTTGGTCCTTTGCTGTTTATAATATTTATTGATGATATCATAAATCATATTAATTTTAGCCAGTGTTTAATATATGCTGATGACCTCAAACTGTTTTTGAAAGTAAATAGCGACTACGACTGCATTAAACTTCAAATGGATTTAGATAACTTGTCCCGCTGGTGTAAGTCAAACTGCCTAAACCTTAACGTAAAAAAATGCTTTGTTATTTCTTTATCCAAGAAACATTTTATGTACGAGTTTCCTTACTCTCTAGGATCCAGTCACCTTCAAAGCTTACTCAATGTTAGGATTCATAAAAAGAAATTCAACAGATTTTTCCGACCCTACACCCTTGTTGCACTCTATACTACTTTAGTAAGATCAATTTTGGAATATGCTGATGTCATCTGGAACCCTCACCAACAGCTATTCTCCGATAGAATTCAAAAGATCCAGAATCGTTTTACAAAGTATGGTTTTTTATAAAATGCATTGGAACTTTTGTCCAAATTCCCAAGCCAGGCAAAGTCTTCTGGGTGTGCAGCTTCTCAAATCTCGAAGAACTATTCATGATATAGTTTTTGTGCGTGATATTCTGTGCTACCACATTAAATGCCCTACCTTACTATCTTTAATTTGTATTTATGCTCCAACAAGACCGTTGAGGGAAAGAAACCTTCTTTTCAACCTAGACATAGAACAAACTACGGAATGAATGAACCAATTTCAAGGTCAGTCAGGGAGTTCAATGAAATTAACGAACATCTTGATCTTTCATTTTCCAGATTCAAATTCAAAAATGATTTATTGTACTTATTTTTAAGGATTTAATTTCATTATTGTTTAATGCTTAGCTTAAATTACATAGTAATTATTTCTAAAGTAATCTGTGGAGCTTGTTACTCGTAGGTGAAATAAATAAATAAATAAATAAATAAATGAATACCCTTAATATATTGTTTGTTATTTTTATTTTTTTTTTCATCAGAAACACAGTTTTTAGAGTTAAGCTCTAAAATTTCCTGGGGCTCAGCTAAGTCCGAAAGGTATCAACAGAAGAGTTTTGGAAAAAAGGTGGCATTTGCTCTTGTGGTCAAATTCAATAGGATCCTTTCTTTAATGATGGATTCTATCGATATCCTTAACTTTCGTTTATTCACCTTAAGGCAATAGCATGGTTTACTCTAAATTTTATCTGAAAAGGAATTTTCAAGGCAAATGTTAACATTTTTCACTCAATACAGACACCTACATATCTGAATTTCGGTTTTCAATTTCTGAAAAAAATTATTAAATGAAAATATAAGTTGCTAAATTGTACTGAACATTTAAATTAACTGAAGTTACCTTGTTTGTTTCGCCAAATGCTCTACGGGCTTGAACAAAAACGCAGCATTATTTTTCCGTCAATTCCCAAGGGGCTTAAGAAAAACACAGTAAACATGTAAATTATTAAGCCCCAACTCACATTTTAATTCAGTTTCCTTAAAGCTTGGGAAAACATTGTAGGAAACTTTCTCCAGTCCCACAAAAAAAATAAGACTAGTGTGAGGTTACCAGTACACCTCCATCAAGCAAATAATGAGTATTGTGTTTGAGTTGCTATGAGACTCAAATACACTTACCCAACCGCAGTCTCATCTTTTTAAATATCCTTGCCTTCTTCGATCCGTAATACGATATCCTTATATCATACTTGTATGTTATATCTTGTCTTTTAATTTGAGCTTCTTCAAAAATTAAGATAACACAACATTTACCTAAGGCGAAACCATTGTGTTGTAAGCCTTAGAAAAGGAATTCGAACAAAAATATCGATACAATCGAATTCAGTTAGAATGTCTTCAGAACATCTGAGCTAATTTCGAAAATCTCATCTTCGCGGATGTTCGAAATACCTACTCGGAAAGCCTCGTGATTCGTGGATTAAGCTTGAACTTCCTTTCTGGGAACAATCGTTCAACTTGTGAAGTCTTCTTTCAATATTATTCAGCTAACACCTCGAGCTATTTTTTTTGTGACGACACTGCGGTCGATCTTCAAGCATCCACCCATCGCAAGAGTAAGGTAAAAAAAGTGTTTTTTTTTTAATGTAAAGATTCATTTAATGAATTTATGCATTTTTCTTGCTTTTGGTGCAGCGTGGCGTATACGTGACCAACCCAGAAAAAACTTTTTGGTTTATATGGACCAATTTTTATTTGCATATACGCTCAGAAATTCATAAAAGAATAACGCTGAAAAAACTAATTTGCCATTGGTGAGTTTAAATTTTGTTGCACGCTCATAACGAGTATTAAATCATATCGACCTCTAGAACAGATCACTGAATCTACTCGAGGTAAAACGTGCCTGTTCCCGCAAATCACATAAGACGCTTTTAGAAATAAAATTCCATCATCGGTGAGTTAATTTAATTTTTTTTTAGTCAAAAAGCTAGAGTTTAATCTCAAAATTCTTAGGAACTGTACCTCCGATTTACGAATTTCACCAAAAAGCTGGAAAAAGTGACCCTAAAAAGGCGAGTCAAGAATTAGCAGGCGGTACGAGAGTAAAAGATTAACTTTGAGGGCGAAAATATCCAAAACACCGCATAAAAAAGGGGTTAATAAAAAATAAATATCAATTTTGCCCCTTTGTCCACATAACGTGATTTATGCGTATGATCTTTAATCAGCAAAGGCACCGTTAACTTTGTTTTCAACTCTTGTACTCGTCAGCCTCGCCCCTCCAGGCCTAATATCGTAAAAATTGTGTGAACGGTATAAAACAAATATAAGTGCATGAAAATTAGGAGAGAGCAACTAACACTAGTTAGCTTATTGATCGAAGCTGCTCCCAACGTCGTCGGGATTCCTGCCGCAAACTTAGGAAATTTAACTTAAAATCGCGATATAAAAAAAAAAAAAAAGCAAAAACCAAGAAAAAATCTAAATTAAAATTTGAAGTCGTAGAAACCAGATTGTGAATATAAAAATTTAAGTAAAGAAACAGAAAATTAAAAAAGTAAGAAAAAAAAGAGAATTAGAAAAGTGAATAAGAAGAAAGTTTATCCATTTAAAACAAAAAAAAATCAATAGTAAAGAAAGAGAAAGTTTAATAATTAAAAAAAAGGACAAGAAAGTCCAATATTTAAAAAAAAAGGAAAAGATAAGTTAATATTTGCAAAAGAAAGAGAAAAACTTTATATTTGAAACAGAAAGAGAAAATTTAGTATAAAACAAAAAATTTGCAGAAAAAGAAAGTGATACGTTCTAAATGAAAAGTCTTAAAACCTTTCTCTCTCTTTATACATAGTTTATTTTGTATATTCTTTTTTTTAATAATTAGTTTGAGTAATTTCTTGAAAAATTCTAATAATTTTTTTGATTAATTTTCCATAAATTTGTTTTGTTAATCTTAGCCCCTATCTCGAGCTAAACCCAAATCTAAACTCGTAACAGTCAACCCTAATGAACTTCAGTGCCCAAAGTGTTCAATTTTATGATTTAATAATTTTTAGCTATAAAAGAACTTAAAGTTCCCGACAAACCGAAGAGCTGTGCACACTTCATCGGAACATCGGTAAGTTTATTTTTATAATTTTACTTTATCATTTACATACATAAAATACAGATAAAAAAATAAGAAAGAGACAGATATCTCAACGCATATAATTTCTATTATATAATTTTTATTTACGTAGAAGGGTCACTGACCTACGCAATAGATAACGGCGATCTTTGGCAATTTGATCAAATCAGCTGGGTTTGTCAAATTAATTTTTTTTTAGTTATTATTATTATTATTATTATTTTTTTTATTTTATTTTTGGTAACGCTTCCGAAATATCTTGAATCATTTGTTTTTTTTTTGGTATAAAAATATTTTCAAGAAAAGTTATTCGAGAGAAGGACAATTTTCTTTTTTTTTGAACGCATGAAAGGGGTAGAGATATTAGTTTTTATTTTTACGATAAGATTAAACTATTCTTATAATATTCAAGTAAGGCTTATATTTTAGAATGGAAGTATTTATTAGTTTTTTTTTATGAATAAAAAGATACGGTTTGGTATTATAAAAACAAAATAACCTGATGTGTCACGAATTTAATTTTCAGTTAGAGGAAAAATAAGAATTATGAATCTAGGCTAAGGAAGTAGGAAAGGGATGTGGCCTTGAGGGGATAAAAAAAGGGATATGACATGTTAAAGTCAATTTAAGGGAAGTTTTATTTAAACTTCCCCTTTTCAATTAGGGACCATTACATGAGATGAGTAGTCGTAGTGGTCAAGGAGTGCTTAAAAAGAGTGTTACTCTCTTAAGCACTACGGGGAGGGCAAACTACTCCGAGAGCTCTAACACCTAAGCTCTCCAACAGATATGCCATTTCGTAAAAACATTTTAAATACCAAAATTTTCGGGTCCTGCAACAACAACAATGTTTAATAATTTGCAGTCAATCAACACCTCTGACTATAGGTCTGAAGTATAGTAACGCGGTCCTCTTTCTTTTATCAAGAACTCACCCCACCGACGAGCTGGAAAGTGCGGAGATAAACAGACCTAGATAGATATATGGAAAGTGGACACCCTTTTGTTGTCATCTGCTTGAAGGACATGTGGGTCTGTAACTACAGGTCCTAAGGGTAGACAAAGCTCAAAAGGGATAATGTGAGTGGAGTAACAGAAGTTTTCTTTTAGGAATTTTTAGATAAAAATTATATTCATTTCAAGCCATGCTTTAAGTTTTTTCGTGTTTTATGTGGTTGAGTTTTGTAAAAGCCTTTTTGAATTCCTAGAATCCTTCTTCTCTTCTTGTATGGGGGGATATTTTTTGTTGTATGATCAGAAAAGTTTCTGAGGTGGGCTATGATGTCGACACAAAATTCCATAGTTCCCTTCTCTTGAATATCTCCTTGAGTTACAAATAGACTGTGATACGACACCTTCACACTCGCACATAAAAAAATTTTGTATTTATATAAATGAATATAATTTATTTATATATTTAATTTTTAACGTTACAGATGGCGCCCAACGTGGGGCCCGAAATTTTGGAAAGTTTTAAAATGTTTTTTTTTTGGAAGAACAATAAACAAATACAGTGGTGGTCCAGTATAACGAATGATATAGTGTCCAAGGTCCATTCGTTATATCGAAAATTCGTTATATTGAATACGTTTAATTAACAAAAAAGTAGCTTTTTTTTTGTTTTTTAACACTTTATCTAGTATCATTTTCAAATACAACCGAGTTTTATCCCCAAATCTGTAACAAAAATTAAAATTTGAGCATTTTAGTGGTTCAAATAAGAAAAGATGAGAGAATAAATTGAGCACAGCAAACCAAAGCTCACATTTGAAGGATACATAACATTAATTCATCCAAAATTAAGAGTTTATTTACTCAAATTTCTTCTCTGAATTCATGTCCGTAACAGAAAAATTAATTATTTTAAAACATTTTTGGTTTTATTTTGTGAAATTCGTTATTTGTTCGTTATATAGAATACCTAATGGGCTGGAAAAAAGTGTTCGTAATATCGAGCATTCGTTATATCGGCATTCGTTATACTGGACCACCACTGTAATTTGGTGACCGATCCCAATATTTTTCTTTGAGTTAAGGCAAATTTTTGTTAATTGCGTTTCTAAGACGCACGTATTAAAATGCAAATAACATCCAAGTTATGTGATTCAAGGTCGTCAGCCGGTAGGTTTGTGACTTTCCGAACGTACGACTGTTGTGGCGAATAAGGTCCATATTTTGAAGCATTTAAAATACTACTTTGATTTTGCTTCCGAACTGAGGAGATGTAAATCCTAGTTGTCTGTCGTGCAGACCATAGTAGTAAGGCATAAGGTATGGTTCGATCTCTCTGCCCTTCAAGAGACTCTTGTCCGGTGTGTCGGTTGAGATTCTCCCAACACATGTCAGTTGCAAGAGCATTGAAATCAGATCAGGATCGAAATCTTTCGGATTAACATACGGCGTTATAAAAAGAATTAAAGAAGAAAATAAGCATAGTTCTTCATCCAAAGTAACTTAGATGAGAAATGATGGTGGGTTCTTTTTTTGTTTAAAAATGCTAACCGGTAGGTAAGAGGCAAGTTACCTAACCTACGTCCGTTGTAGCCTTTCCAATTCACAATCATTTTCCCATATCTATGTTTGCTGCACCAATAATGGTCATATCGCTTTTCAGTTAATTTTTTTTAAATTTTGTTTAGGGTCTAGAATTTTTTTTTTATATCCTCAAGTCACATCCCAGAATTTTATGAGACACATTCAAGTTTACAGTTTTTTTTTGCTTTTTAGACTAGAAGAGTTGAAAAGTTTTTGATTTTTTTTTAATATTACGGAATATTATCTAACCAATTTTTTTTGAAAAGATTTAGTAGAAAGTTTTTTTTTCTAAGTATTTTTTTTTTATTTTTTTCATTGAAAAATAGGTACAAATTATTTTTGATTTTTAAGATTTTTTTTTGGAGAAATATCTACATACGATAAAAAAAACTCAGATTATACATTTTTTTTTGTGGCAAATAAAAGAAAACAATGGCAGGTCGTGGTCGAAAAAAGACGCTTCCGAAGAATAAAGCGGACAATCCTGGTAATTCACGTCGGAGTAGCATGAATCAAGACGATGGTAGATTTAGTCCGAGTGATGAGGAAACTTCGATTAGGCCAACAGGATCCCGTAGTGTTCCTCTAAATAGGGGAGTTTTGTTAAATAGGCCTTTGCAAAATGATGTTACAGCGGGCTCTACCCCTCAAAATCGTAATGCGGCGCAGGATGGTGAACAGTTTGCTGCGTAGGTGCAAGAGGTAGTGACAGCTTCAATTGGGTTGCATAAGACCGAGGATCAACGTTTTCTCAGGGAGGAATTAGCTCGAAGTCAAGCAACCATATTAGAACAGGTAGGAGTCATGATGAGAGAAGCGCTCTCAAAAATAACCTCTGCTCCTGTCACTCCTTCAGTGGTTCCTAACCCGAGAGAACAACCTATAGGCACCACCACAGGTTTCGAGATTAATCGCCCATCAGATCCTCTTTCTAATTTGAACCCAAACGCAGCAAACGAAGCAATTGTACATCCAGTGGATATGACCCAAGGTTCTAACGTCGAGAATTTTTTGGCTCAAATAAGTCAACTGAATCTTAATGATTCGCGTCCGACGTCTAACCACACTAACCCTGCACCACAAGCTCCTTCTATTGCGAATTCTCTAACTAGGTACCCCCACTACCACAAATGGGGGATCAAGTTTGATAGCAAGAACATGACAGTGGACGATTTCTTGTTTCGTTTAGAGCGACTAAAGAACAGCTATAATGTGACATGGGAAGACATAGTCCTTAACTTCCATCACTTCGTTAGTGGGCAAGCGGAGAATTGGCTTTGGATGTTCTTAAAGAACAATCCTTGTTCATCGTGGAGGATTCTCCGTTCAGCGCTCATTGAACAATATAGAAGTTTGGAATCGGACACTGAACTGTCTAGGAAGATGATCGACCGGAAACAATTGCCCAATGAATCGTTTAATATCTTTTACGATGATTTGTTGAAAATAAATTCTCGAATGCGAGTACCAAAACCAGCAAAAGAACTTATAGAAATCATTAAGCAAAATGTGCGGAGAAGAATGGGCGAGCTTTTAGTCACGTTCAACACCAATAGTGTACCTGAGATGGTTTATGTTTACCGCACTATTGAAAAGTTCCTTAACGGACAAGAACAATCACGAATTAGAGCTCCTCAGACTTTTCCACACCCTCCTGCACGCCGAAGCGTGAATGAAATCGATGTTTCCTTATATGAAACAACTCTTACAAGTCCAGCTTCAGTTGAGGCATTTCAAAGGAATGTTGAAGCTTCCAAATGCTGGAATTGTAAAGGCGTTGGACACTCCTTTCGAGAATGTACGGATGAGCAAAGACGCTTATTTTGCTATAAGTGCGGACAAGAAAATGTTGTCACCCCTAAATGTCGGCGATGCTCGGGAAACCGGTTAGGGAACAATCCTTCGACCGGGGAGAATTGTTCAACACGCCCGAACCCGGAAATTTAACAGAAACAGAACAAAAACCAAAAACAATACGCATACTAGAACAACCTACCATATCCATAGAACCGACGGCCACACCCAAAAATGAACAAGAAGCGAAGCCAAAACCACATATCAAAACCTTACATGAACGCTTAAAAGCCTATCAAGAAGCCCGAGAGAGGATTTTTACTTTTCGAGGCCCTTCAAAAAGAATTCTTCAATTACGACAAAAAATCAATCAGAAAAAGAAATATGTCAAAGCAGTAGCAGCGGCTACATTGAATTGCCAAACAGATGATCCACGACCTTATGTTTGGGTAGACATTTTTGGTCAGTCCTTACATGGCTTACTTGACTCAGGTGCTAGTATTAGCTGTCTTGGGTCGGGGTCATTAGAATTTCTCCAGGCAAAAGGAATAAAACCTAAAAAGTTTCTTTCTTCGATTTCCACTGCGGATGGAAAACGACAACAAGCCATAGGCATGGTAACAGCGCCAGTATTGTATAAGGGGGAAATCAAATACCTAAACCTTTGTATCGTCCCATCGTTATCACAAACTTTATACCTGGGCGTCGACTTTTGGCGATTATTCCAAATTGCTCCCAATATTATTTCAGAGATAGACCTCGCTCCAAAATTGGACACACAGGAAATCATCTCAAGTCAATGTGAGTTAACCGCTTCAGAATTCAAAACTTTACAAGACGTTATAAAAAGTTTCCCTTCTTCTACTTTGAAAAGACTGGGGAGAACCAAGTTGATCAAACATGTGATTGACACGGGTGACGCGACACCAATAAAGCAGAGGCACTATCCCGTATCTCCAGCGATACAAGCCCTAATGTACGCGGAATTGGATCGCATGCTTTCTTTAGGTGTCATTGAGGAAAGTTCAAGTGCATGGAGTTCTCCAGTGGTGCTAGTCCGCAAGCCTGGAAAAAACCGACTGTGCTTGGACTTTCGCAAAGTGAACCTAGTTACAAAGAAGAATGCGAGCCCAATTGCGCATATTGAGGGATTGTTAGCACGCCTTTCAGAGACACACTTCACTTCGAGTGTGGATTTGAAAGATGCGTACTGGCAGATACCGCTGGAGGCAGGATCTAGGGAAAAAACCGCCTTTACCGTCCCCGGGCGCCCGCTTTACCAGTTTAAGGTAATGCCTTTCGGATTATGTAATGCGTCGCAAAGTCTCACGTATTTGATGAACTTGGTTATCCCTCATGAGTTGAGAGATCAAGTTTTTGTCTATCTGGACGACCTTTTAGTGGTTTCCAGCTCATTTGAAGAGCACATTCGAACTTTGACTACGATAAGTAAGAGACTGGATGACGCAGGGCTAACTATAAATATTGAAAAGTCGAAATTCTGTTTCAAGGAGTTGCAATACTTAGGGTACAAAGTAGGACAGGGTTGTCTTAAGGCGGACCCTGAAAAAGTTGCAGCCATACTTGATTTCCCGGTACCAAAAACTCCACGCCAAGTCAGGCGATTTTTAGGTATGGCCGGTTGGTACCGGAGATTTGTAAAAGACTTTTCCACAATTGCAGCTCCCTTGACAGACACTTTGAAAAAGGGAAAGAAATTCATTTTTGGCGAGGAAGCGGAAAAAGCTTTCCATTCTATTAAGGAAGCCCTGACGTCAGCCCCAGTTCTCATAAACCCCGATTTCTCTAAGGAATTCGTAATCTTGTGCGACGCCTCTGCGTCCGGTATCGGATGCGTTCTCTGTCAGTGCGATGAAAGTGGAGCTGAACGCCCAATATATTATTTCTCTCAGAAACTTAATGCCGCACAGAGAAACTATTCCGTTACCGAACGCGAGTGCCTAGCAGCGTTTAGAGGAATTCAAAAATTCCGTCCCTATGTTGAAGGCTATCGTTTTAGAGTAATCACGGATCACTCAAGCTTAAAGTGGCTGATGAGCTTGAAGGATCCGACAGGAAGATTAGCTAGGTGGAGTATGAAACTCCAAGGGTACGACTTCGTAGTTGAACATCGGAAAGGTACCTTAAACGTAGTTCCCGACGCTCTATCCAGAGTTCACGAGGTAGATGCCTTAGTTCAAGTTTCAAACGGTTCAACTCAAGTCGACCCATCCGAAGTTCTTCATATAAATTTGGATGATCCACAGTTCCAATCGGAGGAATACCTTCAGCTCATCAGTCACATTAAGGAAAAGCAGGACAGACTTCCCGATTTACAAATTTCAGGGGGATACATCTATAAGAAAGTTAAGCATTCAGTCGGAAATCCACTCGAGGATGACTTGACATGGAAAATATGGATACCGACTGCAATGACAGAATCTTTAATTGCCTTAGCACATAACCCTCCAAGAGCGTCACATGGGGGAATTGTAAAAACGCTTTACCGTCTCCGCCAACGATGCTATTGGCCTAATATGTTTGCTCAGGTCAAAAACTTCGTAACAAGCTGTGAAACGTGTAAGATGAGCAAAGCTCCAAACATGACCTTGAGAGCGGAAATGGGAAAATGTTTCAGCGTAGAGAGGCCATTTCAGCACCTCTACGTTGATTTCTTAGGTCCCTATGCGCGATCTAAGAGTGGCAACTCATATATTATTATAGTAGTAGACCAACTTACTAAATGGGTAGTTATAAAACCATTGAGAAAAGCGAATGCCTTATCAGCAGTGAAATTCTTACAAGAAGAAGTGTTCTTAGTATATGGAGTACCGGAGAGTATTCTCTCGGACAATGGAACTCAGTTTGTGGGTAAGGAGTTCGCTAAATTAATTGAAACATACGGCGTAAAACATTATCGTACTGCTATATACTCACCACAAGCAAATGCTAGTGAGCGGGTTAACCGGTCCATATTAGCAGCCATAAGATCTTATATAGACCCACAGCAGAGAAATTGGGATATTTATTTATCGTCAATAAGTAGCGCTCTGAGGACTACAGTACATTCTGCTCTCACCATGTCACCCTATGAAGCTCTCTTTGGCCAAAGAATGATCGAGCACGGGGCTGATTATAAGTTGTTGAAAGATCTAGGTGGCCTTAATCAGTCAGAGATCGATTGGCTACCCAAAGTTGCGAAAATGAACATTGTTCATTCATATTTGAAAACGGCGTTAGAGCGAGCTCACGACAGTTATGAAAAAGTATATAATCTTAGGAGTAGGAACGTATCCTTCAAGGTAGGAGACACTCTGTTCAAAAGAAACATTGTTTTAAGCGATGCAAATAAACACTTCAGCGCAAAACTAAGTCCGAAATTCACGAAGGTGACAGTATGTAAGGTGGTTGGAAACAACCTTTATGAGGTAGTTGACTCAAAAGGATATAAAACAATGTCACATTCAAAGGACCTAAAACGATAAGAAAAACCTAGGGAAATAAGGTAAAAATAATCTCTTTGTTTTTTTTTTTGCCCGGCCAACTCAGCTGTGCATGAGACAGCTTGGTTAAGGTTTCATTTCTTATCTCTTTTTTTGGGGTCCTACCAAAAAAAGATATAAGCTTTGTAGGAAACTTTCTCCAGTCCCACAAAAAAAATAAGACTAGTGTGAGGTTACCAGTACACCTCCATCAAGCAAATAATGAGTATTGTGTTTGAGTTGCTATGAGACTCAAATACACTTACCCAACCGCAGTCTCATCTTTTTAAATATCCTTGCCTTCTTCGATCCGTAATACGATATCCTTATATCATACTTGTATGTTATATCTTGTCTTTTAATTTGAGCTTCTTCAAAAATTAAGATAACACAACATTTACCTAAGGCGAAACCATTGTGTTGTAAGCCTTAGAAAAGGAATTCGAACAAAAATATCGATACAATCGAATTCAGTTAGAATGTCTTCAGAACATCTGAGCTAATTTCGAAAATCTCATCTTCGCGGATGTTCGAAATACCTACTCGGAAAGCCTCGTGATTCGTGGATTAAGCTTGAACTTCCTTTCTGGGAACAATCGTCAACTTGTGAAGTCTTCTTTCAATATTATTCAGCTAACACCTCGAGCTATTTTTTTTGTGACGACACTGCGGTCGATCTTCAAGCATCCACCCATCGCAAGAGTAAGGTAAAAAAAGTGTTTTTTTTTTAATGTAAAGATTCATTTAATGAATTTATGCATTTTTCTTGCTTTTGGTGCAGCGTGGCGTATACGTGACCAACCCAGAAAAAACTTTTTGGTTTATATGGACCAATTTTTATTTGCATATACGCTCAGAAATTCATAAAAGAATAACGCTGAAAAAACTAATTTGCCATTGGTGAGTTTAAATTTTGTTGCACGCTCATAACGAGTATTAAATCATATCGACCTCTAGAACAGATCACTGAATCTACTCGAGGTAAAACGTGCCTGTTCCCGCAAATCACATAAGACGCTTTTAGAAATAAAATTCCATCATCGGTGAGTTAATTTAATTTTTTTTTAGTCAAAAAGCTAGAGTTTAATCTCAAAATTCTTAGGAACTGTACCTCCGATTTACGAATTTCACCAAAAAGCTGGAAAAAGTGACCCTAAAAAGGCGAGTCAAGAATTAGCAGGCGGTACGAGAGTAAAAGATTAACTTTGAGGGCGAAAATATCCAAAACACCGCATAAAAAAGGGGTTAATAAAAAATAAATATCAATTTTGCCCCTTTGTCCACATAACGTGATTTATGCGTATGATCTTTAATCAGCAAAGGCACCGTTAACTTTGTTTTCAACTCTTGTACTCGTCAGCCTCGCCCCTCCAGGCCTAATATCGTAAAAATTGTGTGAACGGTATAAAACAAATATAAGTGCATGAAAATTAGGAGAGAGCAACTAACACTAGTTAGCTTATTGATCGAAGCTGCTCCCAACGTCGTCGGGATTCCTGCCGCAAACTTAGGAAATTTAACTTAAAATCGCGATATAAAAAAAAAAAAAAAAGCAAAAACCAAGAAAAAATCTAAATTAAAATTTGAAGTCGTAGAAACCAGATTGTGAATATAAAAATTTAAGTAAAGAAACAGAAAATTAAAAAAGTAAGAAAAAAAAGAGAATTAGAAAAGTGAATAAGAAGAAAGTTTATCCATTTAAAACAAAAAAAAATCAATAGTAAAGAAAGAGAAAGTTTAATAATTAAAAAAAAGGACAAGAAAGTCCAATATTTAAAAAAAAAGGAAAAGATAAGTTAATATTTGCAAAAGAAAGAGAAAAACTTTATATTTGAAACAGAAAGAGAAAATTTAGTATAAAACAAAAAATTTGCAGAAAAAGAAAGTGATACGTTCTAAATGAAAAGTCTTAAAACCTTTCTCTCTCTTTATACATAGTTTATTTTGTATATTCTTTTTTTTAATAATTAGTTTGAGTAATTTCTTGAAAAATTCTAATAATTTTTTTGATTAATTTTCCATAAATTTGTTTTGTTAATCTTAGCCCCTATCTCGAGCTAAACCCAAATCTAAACTCGTAACAGTCAACCCTAATGAACTTCAGTGCCCAAAGTGTTCAATTTTATGATTTAATAATTTTTAGCTATAAAAGAACTTAAAGTTCCCGACAAACCGAAGAGCTGTGCACACTTCATCGGAACATCGGTAAGTTTATTTTTATAATTTTACTTTATCATTTACATACATAAAATTGAACAGATAAAAAAATAAGAAAGAGACAGATATCTCAACGCATATAATTTCTATTATATAATTTTTATTTACGTAGAAGGGTCACTGACCTACGCAATAGATAACGGCGATCTTTGGCAATTTGATCAAATCAGCTGGGTTTGTCAAATTAATTTTTTTTAGTTATTATTATTATTATTATTATTTTTTTTATTTTATTTTTGGTAACGCTTCCGAAATATCTTGAATCATTTGTTTTTTTTTGGTATAAAATATTTTCAAGAAAAGTTATTCGAGAGAAGGACAATTTTCTTTTTTTTTGAACCGATGAAAGGGGTAGAGATATTAGTTTTTATTTTTACGATAAGATTAAACTATTCTTATAATATTCAAGTAAGGCTTATATTTTAGAATGGAAGTATTTATTAGTTTTTTTTTATGAATAAAAAGATACGGTTTGGTATTATAAAAACAAAATAACCTGATGTGTCACGAATTTAATTTTCAGTTAGAGGAAAAATAAGAATTATGAATCTAGGCTAAGGAAGTAGGAAAGGGATGTGGCCTTGAGGGGATAAAAAAAGGGATATGACATGTTAAAGTCAATTTAAGGGAAGTTTTATTTAAACTTCCCCTTTTCAATTAGGGACCATTACATGAGATGAGTAGTCGTAGTGGTCAAGGAGTGCTTAAAAAGAGTGTTACTCTCTTAAGCACTACGGGGAGGGCAAACTACTCCGAGAGCTCTAACACCTAAGCTCTCCAACAGATATGCCATTTCGTAAAAACATTTCAAATACCAAAATTTTCGGGTCCTGCAACAACAACAATGTTTAATAATTTGCAGTCAATCAACACCTCTGACTATAGGTCTGAAGTATAGTAACGCGGTCCTCTTTCTTTTATCAAGAACTCACCCCACCGACGAGCTGGAAAGTGCGGAGATAAACAGACCTAGATAGATATATGGAAAGTGGACACCCTTTTGTTGTCATCTGCTTGAAGGACATGTGGGTCTGTAACTACAGGTCCTAAGGGTAGACAAAGCTCAAAAGGGATAATGTGAGTGGAGTAACAGAAGTTTTCTTTTAGGAATTTTTAGATACAAATTATATTCATTTCAAGCCATGCTTTAAGTTTTTTCGTGTTTTATGTGGTTGAGTTTTGTAAAAGCCTTTTTGAATTCCTAGAATCCTTCTTCTCTTCTTGTATGGGGGGATATTTTTTGTTGTATGATCAGAAAAGTTTCTGAGGTGGGCTATGATGTCGACACAAAATTCCATAGTTCCCTTCTCTTGAATATCTCCTTGAGTTACAAATAGACTGTGATACGACACCTTCACACTCGCACATAAAAAAATTTTGTATTTATATAAATGAATATAATTTATTTATATATTTAATTTTTAACGTTACAACATTAGCTTACATGTAAAATTGTAAAGCCCCAACCTCGTCGAATTTCCTTAAGGCTTGGGAAAAAATTGCTAGCCCCATTCTCATTTTTTTCCAATTCCCTAATAGCTTGGAAAAAACACATTTAAGGCGTAAATTGGTTAGCCCCAACACTGAATTTCCGTCCCTCTTGTTTCTTGTAAGGCTTGGAATAAATAAAGCCTATGTTCTTATATTCAAATTGCTTGGTCACATCTTCGATTTTTCATATAATTCTGTGGGGGCTTAGAAAAACATACTTTCATGCAAATTTTTCAGCCCCAACCTTGTTTTAATAAATACTACAAAAAGACACAAATATTATATCTATGGTTTAAGGGATCATTCTTTGTCTCATCAAGTGTTTTCAAGAAATTTAGGTTTGAAAAAAAAAAAAAAATCAAACATCGTAATGTATTGTATTTTGCTATTAAAACTGTACTAATCGACTGTGGGGGGGCTTCAGCCCCTATAGCCCTCCCTCTGGATCCGCCACTGGTGCTTGGTACATAGTTTTCAACTTTTTTTTTCTGTTTGATGAATGAATGAGTGAAGTCAAATCAATTTTCTATTAGTTAATTTATATCACATCGAATTTTAGTGGTTTCGCAAAATAAATAATTAAAAGCATTATCACTCTGTGCTGTGAATAAGTATGAGAAAATAAACATTGAATAAACAATTATTTTTTTTTTCACTTCCAACCACTTAAGTAAATTATGGGTCACTTGTGAAATTGACGTTTCGGAAAGCTACTTTTCGGTCGGTTTTGACATAAGCTTCCGACAGCTTCCGCCTATTCTAGTTCTACCTTTATGAATTAGATGCATATGAATCTCTTTACATTGTTAAAAATAGAAATAATTTAATGAATAATGACGATGGACCAATAAAAGATCCAATTTTCAAAAAATTTTATAATAGATCCTAAATTCACTATAAATTTGTTTGTGTAGTTTGTTTTGTTTGTATTGAGTTATTTGTATTTAGTATCAATCAAAAATTCTGTTTGTATTATTATTTATATAAAACTTATCTACTGACAATGAAAGAATTGCTTCCGAAATGCATTTAAGTAAATAAATAAATAAAATAAGTGTTTTTAAGTTATTCAAAATAATATCTTTTATTTAAAAAAAATCGCATTTTTTTTTTTAATTTTTATTTTGAAATTTAATTTCTCAAAAACTATTCGCTTAAATAACTTGATTTAAAAATCAAATGGTAAAATAAAGTATTAGCTTTCAAAAAAAATTATAGCACATTTTTTTTTGCATTTAAAGACAATGTTTCAGAAACTGCTCCCCCTGCCTCAGGGAGGGGAGATACATATTTCCCCCTATAAAATGTGTTTCTTAGAATAACCCCAAGAACCACACCCTTAAATACTTCCACACAGGTCCGGGACACCCTGTATATCCCCACATTCTCAGAGAAAAGGTTAAAAGAAGGTCTTTTGTAGTAACATTATCCGAATTCAAAGAAGATGTTAAAAAGGAGAAACTTGCCAAAAAATAAAAATCAAAAAATAAAAAAAAACAGCTTTTTCAAAACCAAAAAAGAGGGTTAGGTTAGGTTAGAAGGGGTGATGATACGGCAAGCCGACACATCTCACTCGGATCTCAATGGATCCATTGTGCTCCCCAGGATGTGAGAAATGTAGGAATAGGAGGGAAAGAGGAGGGATTTAGTGGAAGTTTTGGAAATGGGGTGCCTCCCTGAACCATCCTGTGCTTTGAATGAATTTCAGGATGTTTTTCAGTGGCAAAATAGAGACGTCTCGCCCAGTTCGTCGAAAAAATATTCTCCGAGGGCTGCTTTTCTTGTTCTGGCTAGGCTGGGGCATTCACAGAGGAAGTGAGATGAGCCCTTCTCCACCTCTTCGTCCTGACACCCTCTGCATAAGTCAGATGTGCCGATGCCCATTCTGCTCATGTGGGTTCCCATTGAGTTGTGACCCGTAAGGATTCCAACCAAGAGACAATTGAGGTCTGCTTAGCTTAAGTAAGTACTCCGTTTTGTTCTTTGAAATATCTGGCCAAAGATTCCTTGAAACCCGACAGGTGTCAATTGTTGACCATCTATCGTTAGCGGCCTTGAGGAAGCTTTGGTGAATTCTACTCTTTTCTTGATCCAGGGGCATAAGTACCCAAGGTACAGTTTGGCTCGGTTCAAGTAGCGAACCGTTTTTGGCCAATTCATCAGCCATTTCATTACCATAAATGTCACGGTGACCAGGGACCCATCGAAGAGTGATTGAATTTGTTTCTCCAAGCAATTTCAATTCACTACGGCAACGATCAACTAGTTTTGACTTCGTGAAAATTGACGAAATGGCTCTGGTTGCCGCCTGGCTGTCTATGAAGATATCAATGTTTTTGTTCGTCAGTTCACATACTGATAGGTATTTTGCAGCCTCGCAAACTGCAAGCACTTCCGCTTGGAAAACGCTGCAGAAGTTTGGGAGCTTCAATGACCTATATATGGGTGGATTGTCTGAGAAGATGCCTGACCCTACCCCTGTGTCTGTTTTGGAACCGTCAGTAAAGACCGATACATGATTTGGCTTAAGGACCCGGTTTTCCTTCCATAATTCCCTTGTCGGGATATCTGTTAGTGCGACTGGGTTAAAATCTATGTACGGTGAAATATAGTCCGTTTGAATGTCTGTGTCAGTGAAGTTCAAGGGCGTACGGAAGGAGGGACAAATCAATATATCTTTCACATATTTTTTGCTGATGAATAACAAACCCTTAACACTAGAAAATTATTCGAGAAGTTGAACTTTTATTTTATCAGTGTCTTTTTCTCAACAAAATATCTACATATACATATTAGAAACTGAATTCCTAGCAATTTTTTTTCTAAGAAAGTAAAATGCTTAATTTGCAACGTTAAAACTGGATTTATGTTCTAATACCGCAGTGCTTAGAAGAAAAACTGTACCTATCTACATTTTTGGCTGCATTGAGTCAGGCCAGTTTTGACAAATTATTTACATATTATTTTATGTATACAAAATAATAAGTTAAAAATGCTTGAGAAAAATGTCGTTTGTAAAATGAACCTTGCTTTTTTTAAGAAAAATGCACGTAGGTATCTACTTTTTTTAAGAAAAAAAGGTGTAACCACCATACTAGCACTTGAAGATCTGGCAAATTACCCTAGAAAGTAAATTATTTGCTAGTACATACATATATGTCTGCAAATGCTAGAAATGTATGTAGATGAGTGTAGTCGTTAAAAAAAGTTATATGAGATGGACCTAAATTGGCTCTAAATGAAGAAAAAAATCCCTAATTTTTTCAGATTTTTATATCCCTTATAGTCGCTGTAGGGGTAAATTAAATAGCCATTCCGTTTTTTTTGCATACTAGGAAGTTCACGTAAAATCTGCCAAAAATTCAGAGCATATAGGTGGGGCAATTTAATAAAATACATAATTGCCATAAAATAGAACAAATCACTTATTTAAATTAATAAAACCAACGGCAACACTTACAGTAATGTTTTGTAGCATTTTGGAAAGCTGATTAAGGCCCATCCAAATATAAAAACTCAAAAAAACCATATAACGACCATCCTCATGTAGATACGTTTTCTTCTTAGCACGGCAATATGAGAATAGAAATCTAGTTTTTTTTATATTTTGAATGAGTCTGGGAGCGGGGGTCCAATTTATGTTGGGGGGGGGGGGATTTCTATTTGGAATATTTAGTTTTCTCGTAAATAGAACCAATTCCGTTTTTTCTGGGTTGGCATTAAGTCCGCAGCTACTGGCCCAATTACTGTGCTTGTCAAGGGCTGTTTGTAGGAGCTCACACAGAGTGGGAACAAATCTTCCTGATGCCGTTAGAACTATGTAATGTATATCATCAGCGCCCGCCACGACCTTGACGCCGCTTTGCCCTAATTTAACTAAGATCTGGGGCCTATTTCAGCGCTACTACAACAGAGCTACATCAACTACATCAACTACATCGTACATTCAAATCCTTTAACTACATCATTTACATTTGTCTGATTAAAATATACAACTGAAGTTATGAAATAAAAAATAGAAAAGTGTAATAAATTACAAATGTAACTGGCGTAGTTGTAAGATGAAGCTGTAAAATGTAGTTGATGTAATTGATGTAGTAGCGCAGAAATAGGCCCCTGGCTTACGACAAGAAGTCAGAACAGAGGAGATAAGACTCCTCCCTGTGGCGTACCTCTACACGTCCTAACCTTAAGCTTACTATTACCCATTTCTCCATTAACAATTCTAGTCTGAAGCATGTAGTCAATCCAGTTTGACAACATCGGATCAATGCTGACAGAGTCAAGGGCTTGTCGTATTGCTCCATTTTCAACAATGTTGAAGGCCCCTTCTATGTCAAGGAATACTCCTAAGGTAAATTCTTTAAAGTGAATTGATTTCTCAATCGTGCCGACCACTTCATGAAATGCCGTCTCAAAAGATTTGCCCTTCATGTACCTATGCATGTTGGGCCTGTGAGAGAACACTATCATTTAGCGTTAGGCGAATCTGCGTTTCTATCAGTTTTGAGATGAAAGGAGGATAGGCTAATTGGTCTAAAATCTTTCGGTTCAGTGTGAGTGGGCTTGCCAGCTTTCGGAATGAAAACGACATTAACTTCCCTCCACCTAGATGGAATATAAGTGATGTTTAAACACCCTGTGAATATTTCCACCAGTAGCGGTACAATAACGTCTTTAGAGCTTTGGAGCATATATGGAATTATTCCATCAGGCCCTGCAGACTTGTACGCTGAGAAGGAGTCTATGGCCCAGGCCACCTTTTGGCTGTCTACAATTTGACTGCCAATACTAGAAGTCTGGCTTATGTCGGGGCCCCTATCCATAAGAGATGCACCCAAAGTACATCCTGGGAAGTGGGTGCTAATAAGTGACTCTAAGGTTTCAGAGCAGGAATCAGTCCAGGTTGCATCCAGTCTTTTAAGAAAGCCAGGAGGTGTGTGGACCTTTGACATGACTTTCCTGAGCCTAGCAGCGTCATTAGTAGACTCTATGTCTGTACAGAACTTCCGCCAGGCTGCTCTTTTTGCATACGTCTCGTTCTATTCTTATATTCGTTTTTGCTTATTCTGAAAATATCCCAGTCAGCAGGTTCATTATGTTTTGCTCTATTATAAAGCTTCCTAGATTTCTTCCTTAGGGCGGCCAGCTCTTTAAACCACCAAACGGGTTTTTTTTTATAGATTAAGAGCCCGCAGCAGATTTTGGGTGTGATTGATAGCAAAAAAAGAGTTATGGGCGTCGAAAGCTTGTTTAAAGTCTATTCAAAAAATCAAAGTCTTACAGTCCACAACTAGGGCCTTTGCGAGAAGCAGTGCATCAAAAAAAAAAAAAATATGAATGCCACTTCGAAGATAATCGTGTTATCCGAAATTGGTTTTCCTCCGCGGATCCCATATCACGGAATCTGAGATCATTTGAGTGTTTAATTTGCCCTGCCAGACTGTTTAAAAATCATTTCAATTTCACTTAGAATTTTGAATTTTTCAAACGATCTGGTAGAGTGAACTATACACTCAAATGGTCTCAGATTCCGTGATATGTGATCCGAGGAGCTTATCTAGGGAGGAGTGAAAACCAATTTTGGCTAACATGATTATCCTCGAAGTTGCATTCATATTTTTTTTTCGATGCACTTTGTCTCTCGATGGAAGCTTTGCCATCGTCTCGCTGTTCAGCATCAGAATAGCTTCCTGGTCTATTTTTCTAGGCGCTTTCATCTTGAGGATCTGCCAGTCGCTGCTAGGGAAGCCGGGATTTTGTGCCCGCAGGAGGTTCCCCAACAATTGTTTGGTCATGCCTGGGCCCGGTACATTTATCCGGACTTTTGGTCTGGTGGGAAGGTCAATTTTGAAGGCAACTCCTAATCTTACCCCTTCAAGTAACCCCTCCATACCATTGACGGTGGCTTGAAGCCATTTCAGCGTTAGTTCATCACTACAGGAAAGGATTTTGAATCCTTTAATGGTCGACAAATCGGCCCGAAAGTTGGCACAAACCCGGTTTTTTAAAACAATTTATTAATTTATTTAAAAAACTATGGCTATGGATGCATTTCAGCCGGTCCACCAGCCATCATCAGCAACACGACTGATAGCAAAATCTCTTTATTTAAGAAAGCTTTCATTACATACAACATTTTTTCAGATCATAGGTAGTTAAGTTACACAATAAAATATTAGAATATGAAAAGGTTTGAAAGAAAAGAGAGGAATATCAATAACATAGTTAAAAGAAGTGAGGGGGGTGGAACAACTCAGACTAAATGTTGCCCATATCAGCGTTTAAAGCTGCAGCATTCCTGTGTATGTATAGGCTTTCAAATGCATCCAATTTTCGGCTATCATGCAGGCACTTGAGGTGTCGGACGTTGTCAATTGTTGTTGAAAGATGTTGTTCCTGTATTGCATGCATTGCGAAGGCGGACTTTCTCACTTCGTTATTTTTTATATTATTTTTGTGTTCTTTGAACCTCGTTCTCACTGAGCGTTTGGTTTGGCCGTAGTATTTTTTGTCACATTCGTTGCATGTAATTTCGTATATGCCGGACTTGTCAAGTGTTTCTCTTTTGTCTTTGGTAGATACTAAAATAGTTTTTAGTTTATTTTGGTTGGAGAATACTGGCTTAATATTATTTTTCCGGAACGATGTTTTTAATGTATTTGTTATTTCTGGAATAAACGTCAAACTGGATCTCTGTTTATCTCTTTCTTTTGTTTTATTTTGTGAAAATAATGTTGTTAGATTTGATCTTTCTCTCTTAATTGAATGGCGATGTATTATTTTATCGATTATAATTTGGTTGTATCCACTGACTTCTGCAGCATTTTTTATATAATTATACTCTTTGATGTAATTTGTTGTAGAAAGCGGGAGACTTACTAAACGGTGGGCTAGAGAGTTATAGGCTTTTCACACCAAACCCCAAAACTGGTTTTCGGCCAAAACTTGTCCAAAACTCGAAAACCATTCACACTGAACATTACACGTTTTCGTTTGACATTCCAGTTTTTTCACACAAACCACACACATTTTTTTTTATTTGCTTCCATTTTTTGAAATAAGAACGGTGATTTATTTTATAAAGAGGATCCATATGAACAATTTGACTTGCCACAAACAATTATTTATCAATTTTAAATAAATTAATTTGTTTTGAAATTCGAATTTAATGACAGAATTCCGTCAGCTGTTTTCAATTTCTTTTGAAAGCATCCCATCAGCTTCTTTTTTGACACTTCAATAGGCGCTGAACTTATTAAAAGGTATGTTTGCTTTGTTCATCTCTGAATTCCAACATGTTTTCGACTGGTTTTATATAAAACATGTGTTTTACGAAAACCTGAAGCTACAAAAATGTATGAGAAAACTTGTGTTTTCGATTAGGTTTTTCTCCAAAACCGATATTTTCGCGAAAGCCGCGTTTTGGGTTCGGTGTGAAAAGGCTATTAAAAGCAGCTAATTTGTATTGTATGGGTGTGTATGAATCACTTGGAATGAATACCAAAGTGTTGGTGTTCTTATGATGGATCACAGTTGTTCATTAGGGTGGTCCTTAAATTGGACATTGTCTTGGATAGCCCTCATTCGATTCAAAACATTGAAAAACAATTTCCCTAATTTTTTCAGATTTTTATTTCACCCCCCTGGTCTCCCTTTTTTCACTTCAAGGTACAAATAATGGAGTTAGGGTGATTCTTATAACACGCAAAAAAAAAGTCGGAACTTATAGATTAGATTCAGACGAAAACAAAATCATAATGGAGGGGGGGTCTATTCCCCCCCGTTCAGGCAGGAGGGGCAATTTTCTAAAAATTTGACCAAAAATAGAAAAAATGTATTAAAAAACAACGGGACCACTTACAATGGCATGCTATAGCTTCTTTTAAAAGCCATGAATCCAGTCTCTAATATATTTTTTAAATCAAGTTTTTATTGTGAATAGTTTTTGAAAAAATAATTTTCAAACCTTAAAAATAAAAACAAAAATAATAGTTTTTTACGTTTGAAAATTATTTTAACAATAAAAACTTGATTTAAAAAATATATTAGAGACTGGATTCATGGCTTTAAAAAAAGCTATAGCATGCCATTGTAAGTGGTCCCGTTGTTTTTTAATATTTTTTTTTCTATTTTGGGTCAAACTTTAAGAAAATTACGATTTTTTCTTCGTCTGAATCTAATCTATAAGTTCCGACTTTTTTTTTTGCGTGTTATAAGAATCAGCCTAACTCCATTATTTGTACCTTGAAGTGAAAAAAGGGAGACCAGGGGGGTGGAATAAAAATCTGAAAAAATTATGAAAATTTTTTTTCTCCACTTAGAGTCATTTGATGCCTATCCAAGTTGGATTTTCAAAAAAACCCAAAATAAGGACCACCCTATTGTTCATGTATTGTTTATTCTATGAAGATCCAGATCGAGGAAAACTAAGTGGCAATTCTCTTCTATTTCATAAGTAAAAATTTATTTCAGCATATTGTTCATTCAAAATGGAAAGTAAATTATCTACTCCTGAACGTTTAACGATTGTTAAAACGTCATCAACGTAATATTTCCAAAACTTGGGCATTAATTGTTCGGCTTTTAATTCCATTTCGAATTTCGACATGAAAGCCTCTGGAATTAGTGGGAATAAGGGATTTCCCATGCTGGTTCCAGATTCAATCTTCAAAAATCGATTCTTGTATTCGAAGTAATTCATGCTAATACACATCTCAGCTGCATTCATATAAACATCAATTTTTCCCGTTGGAACGTTATGATTTATGAGATGGGATTTTAAAGATGATAAAGCATGTGGTAATGGAATAGAAGGGAACAACGATTCAACATCAAACGATACCATGACGTCATCATCTGTGAAAGTAACCGATTCCAATAGTTTTGTGAGTTCTATTGAATTTTTTACAGAGCAACTTTCAACTATTGGTAGGCTGTTGATTTCATTTCGAAAAGCCGCACCTCCACCCGAGCCCACTGCTCGCTGGTTAGCAGCTTTTCGGTGCTCTCCTCATTTAATACCACCACCTGAAGACTCTCAGCTACAACATCAGCGGCCGTCTTTGGCTTCTTATTGACGTTCGTTGGCGGGGGTGTCGAGTCATTGTGTCTGGTCCTCTTTTTTTTACTGCTGGTTTCAGTACGCTAAACCCTTAAGTGCTTTGGACATTTGCCTGGTCCCACTCTAGGATTACTGCCGGCAGCCAAACTGGAGGAAGAGGCACCCTGATTCGCAGATTGGTCTTTCTTTGGTCTGGGTAGGCCCTGTTTGGGGTCGACTGGCGTCTTGTTCTTTAACTCCGTCTTGGCAAGAAGCTTTCGAGTCCAGCTCAATCGCTTCCAGTCCCTGAGACTGAGTTTCTTAGTGTCACCTTGACCATACCTTCGCACGGCCCTCTTTGCATTTTCGATCCGTTTCAGTACTGGGTCATCATCCCCTCCCTTATTCTGTGTTCGTGGATGTTCCATTTTATCTTCGACCGGGTTTGGCCCCCCCTACAGTCTCAGACTCGGTTTACAATCCCCAGATCCCTTATTTGGCGTCGAAGTAACCTTGGCACCTGACACCACCAGGATTTTGCCTCGCTTTGAGGAGGTACTTTTATCTGCCCTTTCACAGGGTTTTCAGCCACTGTGACATCTGCGTCCGAGCTGTCCGAACTGGCGAAAGATTGGTAGTCATCATCATTGAGGATACGATTTTCTCATCCGACACCACCTCCCCAAAGCCAGCTCCAACAGCACCGTCCTCAGAGTCAGTAAGATTCATGAGGTATTCAGTAAATGCCTCATCAATCTTACTGGCACTACCACTGCTACGGGCAGGCATGCATTGTGTTACGTTGTTGTTAACAATTTGTGTCACAGGCGAATTAGTTTCTCCTGAAGCCAAGCCCTCGCTGGCAGCCGTGACCTCTGCCGACACTTGAGCGTATATCCCCACTCGATTTTCATTTCCGTTGTTAACTTTTTCCACATTCCGAAACATTCATATTGCATGTGCTGCAGCTAAAACAAATAAAAATATTAATACAATTATTTGCGCAGCTTGTAAATAACTTATTTTAGTAATAACACAATAATAATATGATTATTTAACTAACTTACATTTAAATTATATTAAATTTGAATGTATTAATTATTATTTTGTAAATATTTTGATATTATACTTTCATTGTTGTCTTGTTTTCTGTTCTTGTTTTCATAATCTTTTGTGTTTTGTTCAGTTTACTTAACCGCTTTGAAATAAATAACTTAGATAAATCACACAATAATGTGTTCATATTATTACAGTAGTTTGCTAACCGTGACTAAATAATATTTAAATAATTTACAATGCCTTAATGACATTAATTTATGTAATACAATTTGTTAAACGTTTTCACTTTGCATTTAAACGACCTTATTTTAATGGCAATTTTTAATGTCAATCGACTCTATTATTTTTGTAATCAAGAAAATAATGTCAAATATTTAAACTATTTACACGATTATGTCATTAATGCCAAGAAAATAGTATAAATTTACAATTTTTCACTCGTATAATTCTGTCTTATTTTGTTTGAAAACTGAGAAAAGGGTTGTCGATCACTGACATTTTTGGAGTGTCGGATACTGAATAAATGGTGTCGGTAACTAAATAAAATGCACGACTGGGTCGCACGTACTTGCTCTTATGTTCAAGACACTGCGAGTTTAAGAAAATTGTATATACAAACATGGAAATTATGAGAGAAAAATGTAGAGAAGCATGAAATACGACATTTAAATTAGCTAAAACAACTCTTTTGAAAGTTTGAGGTGAAAAAAAAGTATGCCATCTTAATTCATGATGGAATATGATTGTATGAGAAAAAAAATTTAAAATCGTTGGAGCGGTTTTTTTTTAATTAATTTTTTATATTTAAAATTCTTAAAACATTTTTAAGAACAAATTTTGGTATGTAGATTTAAACTATATATGTGTGTGTATATAAAAACAAAATTTGAAAAAAAATTGTCAACCCGTTTTTGAGATATTGAATTTTCAAAAAAAAAAATTGAAACTTTTTTTAAAAATCCAAAAACTTTTTTTTTGAAAATTTTGATTTGCAATATTATTAATTCTTATCTGAAATTTGTTTATAAAAAATTCATTTTAATCCGTTACGCTGATAACGAGAAAACTCAAAATAAAAAAATACGTTCTATGACAGGTACTACTAATAGTTGCTATGTGTAAAATTTTATAATTTTTGATGGTAGATCGTACTAATTTTAGCATATGAAAAAAGTTTAATCAAAATCGTAGGAGTCGTTTTCAAGCAAAAAAATATTTTCCTTTGCGATTTTTTCACTTTTGTATGGAAGGTACCGTTATTTTTTCATGAATGTAAAATTTTTTCTAAGAATATTTTAGAGAGTACTAAAAGTCTTAAATATCGAGTTTCAAAAAAATCTATGATGCCATTTTCGAAACATTTGATTTTCCAAAAAAAAATTTGAAATATTTTTTAAAAATCCAAAAAATATTTTTTCAAAAATGTTTGTACACAAAACTATTAACATTTTTTGGAAGCTTCTGTATAAAAAAATAATTGAAATCGTTCTTACCATTTTGAAAAAAATCAAAAATTAAAAAAATGGTTCCTTGGGAGGTACCATTAATAACCATTTTTGAAAAATGGTTTTCCACCCAAAGAAAGCCTTTACTAAAATAAATTTATAAATTTTTTTTTAAGAAAAGTTGTCGAGCCGTTTTTGAGAAAAATACGATTATGTAAATTTGCAAAAAAAAAAATGTATGGCAGGTACCGTTATTTTTGGTTCTAAAAAAAAATGAAAAAATTATGTCGGCAGAATCACCAAAAACCACTTTGTACCAAGTTTGAAGAAAATCGATCGAGCCGTTTAGGCTGTAGACGAACAGACAGACAGACAGACAGACAGACAGACAGAATTGTGCCACCCACTTTTTTGGTGTTATCTATCATCGTAATATCATGTTTGATTGTTATCTAAACATTTTTTTTTGCACGAATCCAAAACTTGCCTTATAGTACCTATAATCGCAAGTAAAAATGTGAACTTAAATTACAGCGACTATAGGGGATGAGAATAAAAATAAATATTCAGAGCCAATTTTGGCGCATCGAAGATGACTTATTCTTAATGGTTATGAGGCCGGTTATAGCAATCAGTAAGACACATCAGTAAAAAGATGAAACGAAAGGAATTCGAATTTTTTTCCTGATGGGTGTTTATAGCGAACAGTAAAATTATGTCAGTAAAACTAATGTCTTCTTCTTCTTTCTATTTTTACTGGATGTCAATGCATCAGTAATTTTTGTTCGTATGTACCTACTGAAACAGTAAAAATTGGAACACAAACAGGCGGAACGAATTGTTTCATTTTGAGTGACATGACAATCAGCTGATACGTAAAATGAGTTTTCGTCAGTAAAATCAAATACAGTCAAACTTCTCTATAACGAACCCTCAAGGGGCCAAAAAATTGGTTCGTTATAGAGAAGCTTAAGGCAAAATTCGCTATAAGGAAAATTTCTTAGATTATTGAAAATACTATTTTTTTCACATCAGATAATCAGGCAACAAACAGTTTTGTATTTTTATAAATGTACATTTTTTTTAGTACCTACAATATTAATGAAAGTGAAAGATATAACGCATAACGCAGGAACTATTCTTTCTTGTTCCACAGTTATGGAAGCAGAACTTAGGCTGTTATTACAAGTGTCTTGCTTACGATTACGACTGACCTTTCTAAACCAAATTTTTCGTTAACAGTTCACAACGAGAAATTTCGTTCACGATAGGTAATTAAGATTTTCAACATCAAATTTTTGTTCGATGATTGATTTCGACAAAAGCCGGTTATTGAAAGCAAACGACCTTGGTGAAAACAACAACCGTTCTTTTTCACCAAGCTTTCAAAAAGATTAGCGAAACTGACGTTTGGTGAAAATTCCGAATTAAATTTTTGAAGTGTTGCTTCACATTTCTTATTCTATCTATGTAGGTAGAGCAGCACTTACCAGCAAAGATCTTGTACAAAATCGGGAATTCCCTAAGCTTTGTTTCTTTCCATTTATTTTTTGGGAGCGAGAAATTTCATAAAATTTTTTTATAGAAATTTCGTTATAAAGAAACAGACATGATGATGGGTTCCAAGAATTATTTCTTTATAAAGAGAATTTCGTTATAGAGAAATTCGTTATATGGAGACACATTTGTATAGAATATTTTTTTAGGGGAGGGGGACAGAGTGGCAGTTCGCAATATAAAGATATTCGCTATAGGGAAGTTCGTTATAAAGAAGTTTGACTGTAAATGGTTTTTCTCAAAAAATACAATTCCGAATCAAGTTTTTCGTAAAAAAAATTGTATTGAAATATTCAGGATTCTGGATTCATGTATTTTTAGTACAAAAAGTATTAAAATTTAACACAAATTGTATTAAAATAGCTAGATGCGTATATTTTTAATACAAGAGTATTAAAATCTAATACAATTTGTATCACAACAGGAAGCCAATAGAAGCAAGCATCAGCCATATTTAAATGTGAATACGAAGCATATGTTTTTAATACCAAAGTATTAAAATTCAATACAGATTGTATTAAAACAGCAATAAAACAAAAGTGGCAACCCTTTTTCTGCTAAATAAGATGAAATAAAAAATTTAAATATGCATTATTTTGAAGGCGTGTTGAAGTATTTCGAGGTAAAATATACAAATTAGGAGATACAATTTCAATCGCATTAAGATTTTAGTTCTCATATACGTGAAAAACAAAAAATATAATAATGCCACCATTAATTGAGTTAGAAGATAAATACTTTCACTAAAAAAGTCTTTCATTACTTTTATTTTTGTAATATATTTTGTATTAATTTTCATGAAAAGAATCTACAAATTAAATTTCAAGAAATAAAGTATTATATTATAATACCTTTGTATTATTAAAATATTATACAGATTTCGTTCTTCCTTGTAATATCTGATATTATTAAGTTTTAATATATTTTGTATTAACTTCCAAATTTTAATATTTTTGTCAAGTATTAAATTTCAGTTAATGTTTGGTGTTGTCATAATGTAACCCAGAAAATATTAAAAAGTACCCCAAAATGTTTAACCGTGTTGTTTTTCCAATTATTTTTATATTAGAGCAGTACAGCGCTTAACATATATGACAACACCAAAGAATTATTGAAATTTAATACTTGGCAAATATTAAAATTTGAACGCTGAATCAAAATATATTAAAACTTTATAATATCAGATATTACAAAGGAAAACGACATCTGTATTATATTTTAATAATACAAATGTATTATAATATAATACTTTATTTCTTGAAACTTAATTTGTAGATCCTTTTCATGAAAATTAATACAAAATATACTACAAAAATAATAGTAATGAAAGACTTTTTTGGTAAGAGTATTTATCTTTTAACCTAAGTCAATTAATGGTGGAATTATTATATTTATTGTTTTTCACATACATATATGAGAACTAAAATCTTAATGCAATTGAAATTTTATCTACTAATTTGTATATTTTACCTCGAAATATATCATCGCACCTTCAAAATAATGCATATTCAAATTGTTTAATTTATATTACTAAGCAGAAAAGCGGTTGCCACTTTTGTTTTATTGCTGTTTTAATACAATCTAGATTAAATTCTAATACTAAGGTACTAAAAACTTATGCTGCATATTCATATTTAAATATGGCTGGTGCTTGCTTGTAATGGCTTCCTGTTTTAATACAAATTGCATTAGATTTTAACACTCTTGTATTAAAAGTATTCGCACAAAGCTCTTTTAATACAATTTGTATTAAATTTTATTACTTTTGGTATTATAAATACCCGTGGCCTGATCTTTTTAATACAATTTGTAGTGAATTTTAGTACTTTTGTATTAAAAGTACACGAGTCCCGATCTTTTAAATACGATTTGTATTAAAATAATTGAATATGAAGAAAATTTGAAAAGAAATTCTTCTGTTTAAGTGGAGTGACTGAATATATAATTCAAAGTTAAAAGTTCAAGTGAGCTCAACTCCATGATTGCGTTTCGCCCAGGTACGATAGTTGGGCTCATCAGTTAGATGACTATCGTACCCTTCTAAGACGCAATTTTGTATCGATGTTTACCGACTAATATAAAAATCACAGCATTAAGATACTATGAATTTTATTATTCTAAGGGAATTTGGTTCAATTCAGACACTTAGAATTTCAAATGCCCGCGCTCAGGCTTTTTATAATAATTGAATATGAAGAAAATTTGAAAAGAAATTTTTCTGTTAAAGTGGAGTGACCGAATATATAATTCAAAGTTAAAGGGTACGATAGTCATCTAACTGATGAGCCCAACTATCGTACCTGGGCGAAACGCAATCATGGAGTTGAGCTCACTTGAACTTTTAACTTTGAATTATATATTCGGTCACTCCACTTAAACAGAAGAATTTCTTTTCAAATTTTCTTCATATTCAATTATTATAAAAAGCCTGAGCGCGGGCATTTGAAATTCTAAGTGTCTGAATTTAACCAAATTCCCTTAGAATAATAAAATTCATAGTATCTTAATGCTGTGATTTTTATATTAGTCGGTAAACATCGATACAAAATTGCGTCTTAGAAGGGTACGATAGTCATCTAACTGATGAGCCCAACTATCGTACCTGGGCGAAACGCAATCATGGAGTTTAGCTCACTTGAACTTTTAACTTTGATTTGTATTAAATTCCAATACTTTTTGTATTTAGAATACACACGTCCTGATTCTTTTAATACAATTTGTATTGAATTTTAATAGTTTTTGTATTAAAAATGTACGTGTATTTAATTTTAATACCAAAAGATTAAATTTTATTTCATTGGATTAATTTCAATACTAATCTATTAGAATGTAATACAAAGCTATTAGAAAATTTCCCTAACATTTAGGGAATATTAAAAAGTAATATTGTCTGTATTGAATTCGGCTGTAATACAAAGGCTGTATTAAAGAATACCCCAGCATTTTTAACAGTGTACATACAAAAAAGTCCTGTAAAATTTTAGCGCATTATTTTACCGTTAACCCGGCCGCCAAGACGTAACTAGTTTTATATGGGAAGACCTATGGAAAATGTAAATGATCAACCAAACTCCGAATTTTTATAACTTTTGTAATAATGGGAAGACATTTTTTTTATTTACTCAGAAGAAAATTAAACAATGATCTTTTGAAGGATCACCCTAATGTTTATTTACATACACATATATGTGTGTGGTTTTCTCAGCTTTGTTTATATTACAGCTTGAAGCACTTATCTCTAATCCAACCTTAACACCACCTTTATTAATCAACACAAGACCTAACCAACTTTTAATTGTTTCTTTAGGCGAAAAAAAGAATTTGGGTGCTTGAAATAAATCGACACCGCCCACAATTTGGAGAATTTAAAAGGTATGTCTGAATTGTTAAATGATGAAAAACGCTTTTTTGTACTACCGTGTGTATGTATATAAGTATAATAATGTATAATGAAATTTTGAGTTTTATCGGGAATGGATACTACAAAACTATATCGATACCTTCCCGTAAGAATGTATTAAGCGACATTTTCAAAATTTTAAATTAAATTTTTAAAATACCTCTAATTCAGTTATTTATGTGGGTATTTTGTTGTAATAAACAGATTTTCAGAAGCATTTTGAGTTGAAAATCCCGTTCCAAATCTTTTTATTTTTTTTAAATACAAATCAAAGGGCACGGTAGTGCCCAGGCAAGTTCGCGGCACTACACCCTTTTTACAGGAACAAACTCAGGCGATTTTCAACCCCCCTCTAACTTCAGTACCAATAAATTCAGAAACTTCAAATTCGGAGTATTTGCTGAACTGATCAAACACAGGTGGCTCACCAAATTTCAACTCTTAAGCATTAGTAGTTCCCAAGATATAGGACTTCAAAAATCGCAAAAACCGTAACTGACTGACTCACTGACTTATAGCTTGTTGTGGCTATTATCTTATTAACTTTTCAAATAAAAAAACGCGTGGATAAACTTTTCGTATTTTATTACACTATAATAATTTACAATATAAGTTAAAATTAATTTAGGTTGGGAGCTTTGCGTCGCACCAGCACACAAGACAAAAGTTCTGATTATTATAAAGTTTGAAAGAAAGAGAGTAAGGAGGAAACCTTTTGACATTCTAATTTAGGATGCGTTCAGAGTTTAGAAATCGGGAGCGTTCAGGTAGTTAATTGAAAGTAAGTAGTGGTCGCGTTCGAACAAGCAACTTATATTAAATTATATGATGCGATGCATCTTTGTTAACGCGATTGATTTTATTTTTACTTTACTTTACTTTAGGTGAATAATTTAATTTCCACTACATCACCCTCCCCCAATCGAGCCCCCCATCCATGAGATCAGATTTTTACTTCGGCTCATACAGACCGAAATACTAAATGCAGTGCGCTGGTTTTAATCTATCGATAGATATAGATACATCTTTGTTGCGCTGGTTTTAATCTATCGATAGATATAGATACATCTTTGTTTTTAATTTGTACTACGAAATACTTTCGTAAACGTCGAATAACTTTGTATGGGCCCTCATATGAAGGCGTAAGGCCGGTTTTAACTTTGTCGACTCTTACGAAAACTTGTTTGCATTCGCTCAAATGCTTTGGTATAAAAATCTCTTGTTCTGTTTGCCTAGTCTCTGTGGGTATGAGGTTTCTCATCACGTTACGCAGTTTTTCTATTAAGACGTCTGGAGAACTTTCTTGTTTTTCATTGCTAATGAAAATTTCTCCTGGTAGTCTGAGATTCTGCCCATACACCATTTCTGCCGCAGAAGAGTTTAAATCCTCTTTTACTGCGGAGCGGATTCCTAAAAGAATAATTGGGAGTTCTGAGCTCCAGTTTACAGTATTACATCTAGCCTTAAGCGAGCACTTTAGCTGCCTGTGGAAGCGCTCAACCATGCCGTTGGCTTGTGGGTGATAAGGCGTAGTATGTATTTTGTGTACCCCTAACAACCTTGAAAGTTCTCTGAATAGTTTGGACTCGAATTGACTCCCTTGGTCCGTAGTAATTTTCAAAGGTACACCAAAACGAGATATGAAATTTTCAACAAATGTTTTCGCGACTGAATTGGCTGTTATGTCAACAAGAGGATAAGCTTCTGGCCAACGCGTAAATCTATCAACAGCTGATAGGATATACGAAAAACCATTAGATATAGGAAGAGGTCCTACCAAGTCCAGGTGAATGTGGTCAAATCGTCCTTTTGGGACATCGAATCTACCATGTTCTGACTTGGTGTGTCTTTGGACTTTCGACTTCTGACATCCTAAACAAGATCTGGTCCAGCTGTTGATGTTTTTGTTGATGTTTGGCCAGAAGTATCGATCTGAAATAAGTTTTCGCGTGGCGCGTATGCTTGGATGAGAGATCCCGTGAAGAATGTTGAAAACTTTGAAACGCAAGGAACTAGGAATGAAAGGCCTGTTTTTGTTAGTCGAAATTTCGCAATAGATTTTTACGTGAGGGAATTCAAACGCTTTCAGTGAGAATGAAGATTTCTTTGATTTTTCATTTTTTAAAAGTTCTTGTAATTCTGGGTCAGTGGACTGTAACTTGGCGATTGTTTCTAGATCTAGCTCTTGACTTTTTATGGCAGATATTTCGGAACAATGAAGACGAGAAAGGGCGTCGGCGACAACGTTGTCTTTGCCCTTAATGTGCTGTATGTCAGCAGTGAATTGGGAAATGAAGTCTAAGTGACGTGTTTGTCGCGGACTTCTTTCCGTTTTACTGGTCAAAGCATAGGTGAGTGGTTTGTGATCAGTAAGTATTGTAACTTCACGCCCTTCGACGAAAAACCTGAAATGTTTGAGAGCTAAATATATAGCTAGTAACTCACGGTCAAAAGCTGAGTATTTGGATTCTGTGTCTTTGAGTTTTTTCGAGAAGAAAGCTAGTGGTTGCCAGGATTGAGAAACTTGCTGCTGAAGGACTGCACCAACAGCTGTGTCTGATGCATCCGTAGCGATGCTGAAAGTCCCATTTTGAATTGGATGAGCCAGAAGAGTTACTTTCGATAGCGCTTCTTTTGCTTCACGAAAGACGCTGTCAAGGGTCTCAGGCCACGAAAAAGATTTTTTTGATTTCTTTGAATTGGTTAGAAGAGCTAAATGTGAATGAAGTGGAGCGATTATCTGTGCTAATCTAGGAATAAAACGATGATAATAATTTATCATTCCTATAAAGCGTTGAATCTGTTTGATTGACGTAGGTGTTGGGAATTTTAAGATGGCTTCGACACGATCTTTCGAAGGGGAAATACCTTCAGCATTGATTGTGTGGCTTAAAAATTCTAGAGAAGAAACACCGAAAACGCACTTTGACAGGTTGATATTAACTCCATATTCCTCCAGTCTTTTGAAAAGAAGTTCGAGATGGTGTTTATGTTGCTCTTCGTTTTGACTGGCGATCAAAAGATCGTCAATGTATGCAAAAACGAAATCGAGACCAAAACAAACTTCATTCATAAAACGTTGAAACGTTTGTGCGGCATTTCGAAGTCCGAATGGCATTCGGAGCCATTCGAATAAACCAAAAGGTGTCGTTATTGCCGTTTTATGAATGTCTTCAGGTGCAACCGGAATTAAATGATAAGCTCTTACAACGTCAAGTTTTGAAAAGAATTTGCAGCCGTGTATGTTCATGGAAAAATCTTGGATGTGGTGGATCGGATGACAATCCGGTACCGTGGCAGCATTTAATCTGCGGTAATCACCACAAGGTCTCCAATCCTGGTTGTTCTTTTTCTTTACCATATGGAGAGGTGAGCATGTGCTCGAAGAAGATGGCTTACAAATCCCTAGTTGCATCATGTGTTGAAACTCAGTTTTCGCTGCTTTGTGCCTAGAGGCATCAAGCCGTCTAGGCCTAGAAACTGGAAGTTGACCTTTTGTGACTATATGGTGCACTATTGTGTGCTTAATTGGCGCGAAATAGTTGGGTTCCTGTGTTAAACAAGGAAACTTTTTTAAAATTGTATTGTAATCACTATTGATTTGAAAGTGTTTGGGACTCGGATCGTTTGTTCGTATAGTTGAAGCACATGTCTCAAGTTTAGTAAGCGGATCTATCAGTTTTTTGTTCTTTGTATCTATCAGCAGATTAAATTTCGCTAAAAAATCGGCACCTAGTATTGGTCTGTTCACCGAGGCTAATATGAAGGAGTGTACAAAGTTTCGCCTTAGACCAATATCGAGGTTTAATAATTTTGAGCCGAATGTTGGAATCGTAGTTCCATTAGCTGCTGATAGTAAGTATAAAGGATTTTGGGATGCTGATCCCCTTTTTATACTGTAAGGAAGAACTGACAGATCTGCTCCTGTGTCGACTAGGAAGGTGAGATTTGAATTTTTATCTTTAATAAATAAGCGGCGGCTCAAAGGAGTCTGCATGTTTGCCGCTGCAACAGCAGGCTTATCTAGTTTGGGTGATCGGTGTGCTTTTGATATTTTTGTTTTTCAAAATTGCAAGGCTTGTCGCATTTTCTCGCATTTTTGCGATAACGTCTATGGTACCAGCAAATGTCTGAACCTGAATTTGAATTCGAATTAACGCGACTTCGAGAACGGTTGTCTCTATTTCTAAAATTTTGGGAAGACTTGCTTCTACTACGTGATCGTGAGCTGAATGATAAAGCTTCAATCATTGACTCAATTTTATTAAGTCTTTGTTCGAGTTCATTAGTAGCGTTTGAAGTATTATTATTTTGCTGCACCGAGGAAATACTAGAGATAAATGCACCCTGAGGTGCCTCATAGATTTTATCCGCTAAGGAAGCTAACTCATCTAAGGTTTTCGAACCTACCGAAAGTAATGCAATGTTTATGGCTTGTGGCAATCGACGCATCCACAATTTCTTAATAATATCATCGTTAAAAGTAGTGCCGGCTAACATTTTCATCGAACGCAATACCTCCGACGGCTTTCGATCACCGATATCCGCTTTATCGATAAGCGTTTCCAACCGTTTTATCTCAGAAACTGAATGGCGTTCTATTAAAGCCGCTTTTAAAGCTAGATATTTTTCGGTGGCTGGTGGGTTTGAAAGGATATCGATCACTGAGTCACATGTGTCTGGTGGAAGAGAAGCTACCGTGAGACAATATTTTGTCTCGGAACTAGATATCCTGTGTACCGTAAACTGTGCCTCAGCCTGAATAAACCAGGTGATTGGGTTGGTATTCCAAAAAGTAGGAAGCCGAAGTTTAATTGACTCTACGAAAGGAGGACTCGCTTGGGTTTGTGTATTGTGCTCGGCAGTGAAAATCAAATTTCCGTCATTGCTGGTATTCGAACCATTTTCAGTTCCATTAGGATCTGTCATTTCGGTTTTAGTTCCAGTCATAAATGAAAAACTTGGAAATAAAAAAAACGAAATTCAAAAGTGAATTTCGAAAGTGAATCACGAAACTGATTGGATGTCCCGTGAAAGAATGAAATTGTTGAATAACGCGGTATAAATTGTTTGCTTGAACGTTCACCCTAAAACTCTAATACCGAAAACCGAAACAAAAAATTTTAAAATTGAACTTTGGAAAAAATTTTGTTGAAGACTGAACGTGAAAATTTTGAATGCGTAGGTATATGTATGTTAATAAAATATATTAATTTGAAAATTACTTTGAAAAAAAAAAAAACAATGTAATATACTATGCAAAATAATATAATATAATATACCTAATATAATATAATATATGCAATACGATTCTAAAATTGTGTGCTGTGCTATGAGTACAAAACTCTCACCTGTACAATGTTTTTTTTTTAATGTTGATTTTCTTGTGGGTCTGCTTGATGATTATGTTGATCCGCTTTTTGTACTGCTGTTCTGGTTGGGCGCTGTTTTGTATTCGTGTCTGGAGCGTGCGCTGATGATATGCTGGTTAGGTATTTAGTAGTACCTGCTGCTATTCTGGTTGTGCGGATGGTGGCAAGTTTTATTTCGGAAACAAAACTTGAAAAAAATGTTTGGAAAAGTTATTTATTCAAAAAAAAAACTTTTCGGAAAAAAATATCATGCGCAAGTTGTTTATTCCAAAAAAAAAAACTGCGAGAAAAAAATTTTGCTCCGCCTCTGCAAGTTATTTGTTCAAAAAAAAAACTTGCGAAAAAAAGTTAGTCCTCCGCCTCTGCAAAAAGTTATTTATTCCAAAAAAAACTTTTCGGAAAAAAAATGTGCTCCGCCTCTGCAACAAGTTATTTATTCTAAAAAAAAACTTGTGAAAAAAAGTGCAATTTGTTTATTCCCAAAAAAAAAATTGCGAGAAAAAAAAAATGTTGTATTCCTCTGTGGTGCAATTCTGGGAACAATGATGCAGCAGCGTAGCGATGACGATGAATGGTGGTGGTGGAGCGACTGTATGCGATGGCGTTGGAGCGAATGTAGATGATGGTGAAGAAGCGATTATGGACGATGATGAAAGACGAAGATGAAATGATGATGCTGGTGGTAGCGGCAACGAGAATGTTGGCGACACGTGTGAATGGCGAATGCGAATGGTGGCGCTTGAAATGCCCTTGGACACACTTTGTGGCAAAAAAAAACGATGTGAGATGTGGCGTCTTCTAGAACGTTGGCGACACGATGTTGAAGAGATGTTTCTAGTGGCGCTTTTGTGAACGTTGCACAGGTGGTGGCGACGGAATGATGCAAATGGTGGTGGTTGACTGTGGCGGCAGCGCTGTGGTGGTGCTGGATTCGGTGGTACTCCCAATGAAAATAGCGACAAGGTAGTGGTTTTTCTTCAAGAAAAATATTTCTTTGGCACTACGATGTCGACGGCAATTTTTTATGTGACGGTGACGGCTGCAGCAGTGACGATGGAAATTAGGCAAAATGTTGAAGAAACGTGTGTGCAGTTGTTGCACAACTGTACTTTTTGCCGTTCCAACGAAGAACTGAATTTTTACCGTTGCTCTTGGTGGCGTGCTAACGGGTGCCGTTATTGGAAAAAAATTCCCCGTTGCTCTGGTTTCAATGGATTTTGGACGATCCAGAATTGTCCTTTGTCGGGGTCACCAATATAGCTTGTTGTGGCTATTATCTTATTAACTTTTCAAATAAAAAAACGCGTGGATAAACTTTTCGTATTTTATTACACTATAATAATTTACAATATAAGTTAAAATTAATTTAGGTTGGGAGCTTTGCGTCGCACCAGCACACAAGACAAAAGTTCTGATTATTATAAAGTTTGAAAGAAAGAGAGTAAGGAGGAAACCTTTTGACATTCTAATTTAGGATGCGTTCAGAGTTTAGAAATCGGGAGCGTTCAGGTAGTTAATTGAAAGTAAGTAGTGGTCGCGTTCGAACAAGCAACTTATATTAAATTATATGATGCGATGCATCTTTGTTAACGCGATTGATTTTATTTTTACTTTACTTTACTTTAGGTGAATAATTTAATTTCCACTACAGACTCACTGACTCACTGACTCACTGACTGACTGACTCACTGACAGATCATCAAAATTATGGAGCACTTCCCGACATCGTAGAAACTTGAAATTTCGCACAACGGTAGGCCTTATGGTACATACAAAGAAAAAAATCGAAAATCTGCAATTTTCTATTCAGGGGGCGTGGCATCCACCCACTTTCTTAAATATTCTATAAATTATATGGAGCCTTTTCGATTGTTGTAGAACAATGAAAATTGGTAAGTTGGTAGGGTTTGAGGTACTTAGAAAGAAAAAAATTGAAAAATTGGAATTTTCCATACAGGGGGCGTGGCATCCACCGACATTCTTAAAAATTCTTATAAATTATATGGAGCACTTCCGATTGTTGTAGAACGATGAAAATCGGTAGGTCGGTATGCCTTGAAGTACTTAGAAGAAAAAAAATCGAAAAATTGGACGTTTCAGTTCAGGGGGCGTGGCATCCACCCACATTCTCAAAAATTCTTATAAATTATGTGAAGCACTTCCGATTGTTGTAGAACGATGAAAATGGGTAGGTCGGTATGCCTTGAAGTACTTAGAAGAAAAAAATCGAAAAATTGGGAATTTCAGTTCAGGGGGCGTGGCATCGACCCACATTCTTAAAAATTCTTATAAACTATATGAAGCACTTCCGATTGTTGTAGAACGATGAAAATTGGTACTTAGAAAGAAAAAATTGAAAATTGGAATTTGCATTCAGGGGCGTGGCATCCACCCACATTCTTGAAAATTCTTATAATTATATGGAGCACTTCCGATTGTTGTAGAACGATGAAAATTGGTAGGTCGGTAGGACTTGAAGTACTTAGAAAGGAAAATAGATCGAAAATTTGGAATTGTCCATTCAGGGGGGGGGGGGTTGCCATCCACCCACTTTATCAGAATTGCTATTATTTGAAGGGAGCACTTTCGGTTGTCGTAGAATTATGAAACTTTGTAGAGCGGTAGGGCTTGACTTTCACCTGGCAAAATAAATCTTTGCAAAAAGGAGTGAAATCACAACAAAAACATAAATGTTAAAAAAAGAGCCAAGTTCTTATGTGTACAAGAAACCTGTGCGTAAAAAGTCAGCCAAAAAAAGTAATGAGATCTAAAATATATGCCAAGTTTTAAGTTCATGAAGTTTAATATCAAATATCTTAAGTAGAGTAATATCGAAACAATTCCAAATCATGACAGAAATTTGGTAATTAATGATTACTGATTAAAATTTGGTGGATTTACTTGGCAAGTTTTCTCTTAAATAGTTACTTAATCACAAATTTAAAATGTATGAAAACTTGACCAATGAACCCACCAAATTTTAATCAGTAATCATTAATTACCAAATTTCTGTCATGATTTGGAATAGTTTCGATATTACTCTACTTAAGATATTTGATATTAAACTTCATGAACTTAAAACTTGGCATATATTTTAGATCTCATTACTTTTTTTGGCTGACTTTTTACGCACAGGTTTCTTGTACACATAAGAACTTGGCTCCTTTTTTAACATTTATGTTTTTGTTGTGATATAAATAACTGGACCAGAGGTTTTTCTCGATGCCTTTAAAATTTTTGAAATGTCGCTTAATATGTACATTCTTACGGGAAGGTATCGATATACAAACTACAGCAAACCCTTTTCAACAGAAGAGCTCCTTTCAATAATTGCACTAAGGTAGGGTGTCCATTTGAAACCTTTACAAAAAGAGGATATTTTCCGCCCGAAGCTTAAAAAAAAAAAAACTTTCAAGCAAAAAATAGAGAACAAAAAAGAGAACATACAAAACAAGTAAAAATTGGAAAAATTTATTTAACACAAATTAAAATTACTAAAAATTGAAATACAACTTTTTTATAAAAACAGATGTGTAAAATAATAAAACCGATATAAATGTAAATTCTACAATAATAATGAAATTCACATTCAGAAGTGTGTTTTTAAATAATAAAAAATATAAATTGATTTAAATAAAATCTACATTTTGTATTCATTTTATTTCTCATTAAAACAACCAAAGTTTCAGCAGAGCAAAAAGTGTTTTTGAGAAAGAGGTAGCATTTCTCTAAATTAGTTTTCACAATTACAATGTGTCCCAAAAGTGAATATACATCATATAGTGTTCTGTAGGGTTCAATGTGTATTTTCTTTTGTGACTGAGTGTACCTTGAAATAATTTTTGATTTTTAATTCTGAAATGTCGATAAAAATCTACCAGAACCTGATAAATATTATTTGAAAGTCACATTTTTCATATATTTTTTGCGACATTTTTACATTTATGGATATTGTGCGTACCCACTCACACCTATCGAAGTTCGAATAAGAAATTGATCGTTCTGCTTTTATTTCATTTGCAGTTAATTAAAATGAGAGAAGAATGTAGTGTCATACGGGCTTAATCATTGTCATTTTTCTTTTTTATAATTTTTTCTCACTACCGTTTTATAATTTTAAAGAATACCTACATATGTATATTTTTTTTATTATAAAATAACATAGAGAAACAAAATTATAATACAATTTTTGGATATATTTCTTGCCTATTGACCACCAATTGAGGCAAACATGCTTTCAGTTATTGCATTTTGTTGCGAGGAAATTTAAGACAATTCCACAAATTTTCTCAATATACATATATGTACCTATATGTAGGTACATGTTTGAAACTTTGACAAATCCCTATCAATGTACCAGTTTTTACCATTTTATTGTTTTTATATCTCTTCAAGCTCATCTATAGTTCAAGATATTCCACAGTCTTTGATATACATACATATCGTCCCTCATCTCACGAAGTGACGTAACTCGCAAATTGTCGTTTTTGAGATTTGGGCATATATGTGCTTGGTTAACTTCATTGCATATTTCTACATCATTAGATTCCCTGAAAAATGTCTGGAATATGGTTCAATGCGTTATGACATAGTTGGCATAACTGCAATTTTAGATAAAAATTTTCTCACGAACAGACGTAACTGCAATTATGTGGGTAGCAGTTTTCCGTTTTATTGGAAATTATTGTGCAAATAAAGTGGTTTCAGGTACTAGGTGCATTTATCGGTGAGTAGAAATAAAAAAGCTTTAAGTTTATGCTAAGATGTTGCTACTGACCTATCACTAAATTAAATTTAAATTGCATTCGGTTCTTCCTGTTTACAATACACTGTCAAACAAAAATTGTCAATACAAGCTTATGGGTGAGCTTTTTTCAAAACAGTAATACCTGTGCATACTGTCACAACACTAAAATGCTCACTAATAAGCTTTTTTCAAAACAGTGGTGTCTGTGTATACTGCCACGACACTAAAACTTGTCACTAAAATTTCTCACGAACTGACGTATCTGGTTGATCGATTATTTGTAACTGTTTTAAGTATTGCATTTACATTGAATCTCATATCATTTGAAAATTTAACATATTCTTGTGATCTTACAAAAAAAAAAATACCAAAACCGTTATAAAACACAGAAGTTACGTTTATAGAAGGAGGACACAAAACTAAAAACTGCTCTCCTGTAAAATATTGAAAAAGCAGATACGTCAGTTCGTGAGAAGAGGGACGATATGTATATTATATGAACAAAATGTAAGATTATTGAGATATAATGAAATTGAGCTTCAAAGAAAAAAGAGAACAAAAAAAGATTCTTGAAGAAAAAGATAGTGTAAGTGTAAGTAAAATAGATCTGAACAAAAAAAGAGAACATGTAAAGATACAATGGAAAGGAAATTCTACACTAAGGTAAAAACAAATAAAACAAGAGTTTCAAAATAATCAAATTTATATTCACTAGTTGCTAACCAGTGCACATTGGAGTATTTGCCTACAAAACTCGGCCAAAAGTCGATTTTTCAAATGTCAAAATTGAAAGGGGAACTTTTTCCAGACAATAGCTAAGATCCCATGGAACAATAGGCTTAAATATTTTTTTTATTGATTAACATATTTTGGCTACGATATTAGTTCAAAGACTTCGATTACGAATTTGTCACTTCTTTTTGTTATCAACCTTCAAAAAATTTGAAACATTTTATTAAATTCTTTCTTAAAAATTTTGTGTAGGCTGATGAAATGTTTGGTATATAAAAATCAACTACAGATGATCTCTATTATATTGAGCCATTCTTACGACAAATATTTTAATATTTATATTTTTTTTTTGTTCTAAAAATGCAAAAAAAAAAAAACAATATTTTTGTTGGTTCTTTTTCATTGGGAATTAATTTTTTTATAGAAGTCGGTGGAATTGGGTTCTCATTTGTATATGGGTTGATAAAATAAACCACCAAGCTTCATTTTCAAAAAGAATCGGTTGCGGATTTTTGCGGATGTAGTTGTTTTTTGTAATATCGTATTCCCACTTTTATGCCCATTCAAACTGATTTTTTGTGCTGTTATTTTTCTTTGGTATTTCATTTCATTTTATTTTATGGAGTTATTTGGTAATTATTTGTATAAAATATGGTTAAGCAAAGCTCCCAGTATTGATTAAAAAAAATATTGGCTGCAACTCAGATCCTTTTTATCTCTTTTGGTCATATCGTATATCCGATTGTATGCATTTTTTTCTTGTTTTCCAGTTGAAAAACTAAAAAAAAAAGTTGAAATTTTTGTTTCTTCTAAAAGAGGGTAAATTTATTAAAAACGGTACTTATAACATGGTTTAAGATGAAAATATTACAATCAAGACAAAAAATAATTTTGTCCAGTTTGCATACTAATACTCCTATGTGCAGTGGCCGAAAAGCGACCATTTTAAAAGTATACTGCCTTCTTAAGTTAAATGGGCATATCTAAAAAAATGCAACTTTTTGTAAAAGTACAACTGACAGCTGCTTTATATACATATATGAATTAGGAAATTGAACTAATTCAGTTTTAAAGATTTTTTTGACCTTTAGTTCAAATGCGATTCGCACAGTTGGGCTCATCAGTTAGATGCTGTCGTTACCCTTCTAAGACGAAATATTTTGGTCGATGATTATCAACGCTAATAGAATTTGCAGCACCAAAAACACTGCAAATGATATTCTTCTAGGGGAATTTGGTTAAATTCATGCACCTAGAAATTAATAGAGAGTCCGTGGTCTGGCTAGTAAACGAATATGAAGAATAAAAACACAAACAATAAGAGAATTATTGTTTTTGTTTTTATTGAATTTAGTTCAGTTTTAAAAATTTTTCGGTCCACAAAATTAAAAACAAAAACAATACTTCTCTTATTAGTCCAGTCAACGAAGGAAAAATAAATGCAATAAATCATGCTCTCTGGGTTATTATTTAATGTGGTAGGGGTGACCCCCCAGGTATAACATACTAAAAGTCCCCAGCCCAGGGCCGCGAGCTATAGCCAAGAGGGGGGGTTACAGGTCCCCTTTTGTTATTTTGTGGGTGGTAGTTGTTGTTTCTTTTTTATTCTCTCCAGCGGAGATTGTACCAGTGTGTTGACAGTGTTGGAGATGGTAATTGTTGTTGCGAATCAATGTAAGCTTGTGAACAGGCAAAGCTTACAGCATCATCTGGTACATTGTTTTTATTTTGTTTGTTGTTTTTGGTTACCTTTAATTTGTTGATCAACGGATCCCATGCACCAGATAAATTGAAACTTTGGTCTCGATTGAAATTCTTATGCAATTTTATTTCAATTGCTTCTCGTACTAATCTTGGTACATAGAATTTCTCCGTCGAGATTGATTTGGCTTTATCGAATCTCATAAAATGATCTTCGTTGTATGCGAGATGTTCACAAATTGCTGACTTTGTAACCTTGTTCTTTTGAATGGCTTTTATATGCTCATTCAGCCTTGTTTGAATTCCTCGTTTTGTTTCGCCAATATAGTAAGAACCACAACTGCAAGGGACTGAATAAACTCCTGGATTTTGTAAAGGGATTTTATCTTTTGGTGATCGCAAAATCTGGCGAATTTTTGCTGGTGGCTTAAATATACATTTAACACCACGCTTAGATAAAATTCTCCCAATCCCTTCAGAAACTCCTTTTCTATATGGTAGAAATGCTCGTTTTTCATTTGGCTCAACTGAATTTTGTGTCATTTTTGGCTTTGGTTTCCAAGATATTTGTTCTGAACTGTAGCCATTATTTTTTTAGAACTGTGTGGACTTGATTCAATTCTTCTTCCTTGTGATCATGATCACACAACGTATTTGCCCTATTTACGAGAGCAGATACCACAGAGTTGAAGTTCGAAGGGTGATGGTGAGATGCGGCAAGTAGGTACCTATCGGTATGTGTGCTTTTTCTGTAGACTGTGTGCCCAATTGTTCCGTTTTGCTTTTTTATGAGTTTTACATCTAATAAGAATGGTAAGCAGTTGTCTTTTTCAATTTCCATTGTAAACTGTATTTTTGAATGTACCGAATTTAAATGGTTAAGAAATGTTTCCACATCATTTCGTTGGAGTATTTTGAAGAAAATGCTCTAAATTCATCTTCAGTGAAACCGACAATTTGGAAGAGATATGTTGATGACACTTTTTGCATACTCCAACGAAATGATGTGGCAACATTTCTTAACCATTTAAATTCGGTACATTCAAAAATACAGTTTACAATGGAAATTGAAAAAGACAACTGCTTACCATTCTTAGATGTAAAACTCATAAAAAAGCAAAACGGAACAATTGGGCATACAGTCTACAGAAAAAGCACACATACCGATAGGTACCTACATGCCGCATCTCACCATCACCCTTCGAACTTCTCTGTGGTATCTGCTCTCGTAAATAGGGCAAATACGTTGTGTGATCATGATCACAAAGAAGAAGAATTGAATCATGTCCACACAGTTCTAAAAAAATAATGGCTACAGTTCAGAACAAATATCTTGGAAACCAAAGCCAAAAATGACACAAAATTTAGTTGAGCCAAATGAAAAACGAGCATTTCTACCATATAGAAAAGGAGTTTCTGAAGGGATTGGGAGAATTTTATTTAAGCATAGTGTTAAATGTATATTTAAACCACCAGCAAAAATTCGCCAAATTTTGCGATCACCAAAAGATAAAATCCCTTTACAAAATCCAGGAGTTTATTCAGTCCCTTGCAGTTGTGGTTCTTACTATATTGGCGAAACAAAACGAGGAATTCAAACAAGGCTGAATGAGCATATAAAAGCCATTCAAAAGAACAAGGTTACAAAGTCAGCAATTTGTGAACATCTCGCATACAACGAAGATCATTTTATGAGATTCGATAAAGCCAAATCAATCTCGACGGAGAAATTCTATGTACCAAGATTAGTACGAGAAGCAATTGAAATAAAATTGCATAAGAATTTCAATCGAGACCAAAGTTTCAATTTATCTGGTGCATGGGATCCGTTGATCAACAAATTAAAGGTAACCAAAAACAACAAACAAAATCAAAACAATGTCGAAACGTCGGGCTTTCAATTTCAATTCAATTTTTTGAATTAAACTATTGCGGTAAGTCCGTTAAATTAATAAAATAAATTCAAATTAACTGTGCTTGTGCTTGCGCTAACAGGAGGCTTGTTTCAAGCTTGTGCTCACAGTACTTCTACAAATAAATTTAGTTACCTCAATTCTCTCAAACAATCTTATGCAAACATACGCTTCTAGTGCCTGCGCCTGACAGAGTAAACAAAGTTATACTTGTTTCGGGCTTGTGTTCACAAGACTTCCACAAATCAAATAATTAAACTTAACTTCTCTGAGAAAAACTAAACGAAATATATGTTTCTCGCGCTTGCGCCTGACAGTGAACAAAGTTATGCTTGTTTCGGGCGTGTGCTTACAGGACTTATACAAATAAAATTAACAGGAGGCTTGTTTCAAGCTTGTGCTCACAGTACTTCTACAAATAAAATTAGTTACCTCAATTCTCTGAGACAATCTTATGCAAACATATGCTTCTAGCGCCTGCGCCTGACAGAGTAAACAAAGTAACACTTGTTTTGGGCTTGTGTTCACAAGACTTCCACAAATCAAATAATTATACAGAACTCCTCTGAGAAAAACTAAACGAAATATATGTTTCTCGCACTTGCGCCTGACAGTGAAAAAAGTTATGCTTGTTTCGGGCGTGTGCTCACAGGACCTATACAAATAAAATTAGTTTCCTTACTTCTCTGAGACAAACTTATCGAAATATATGCTTCTCGCGCCAACAAGACAGTAAACAAATAGAGTAAGATCCCAGGGCCGCCAGACATACGTCATTTTATCATAGCTGAATTTTTGTCTGTGAATGAACCCTATGGTAGGTAGTAACGAATGGATAATACGAACCTTGAACCCGGGTGCGTTTTGGAGGTATTGAGTGCTAAAAGTGCATAAAATGATGCAAAATTACGTTATTTTATCAGAGCTGATTTTTTTATATGTTTCAAAGAAAGTTATGATAAGCTTATTTTGACACTTGCCAGACACCTGCGTGGGGACCCAATGCCAGCCAGACACTTTTGAAGGTGTCAAAAAAGTCGTCAAATGTACGTTATAGTATCAGAGCTGAATTTTATATATGCTCTTTGGGCAACTGTTTCAAGATATTTCCCAAGCTGCCAGACACCTACATGGGGACCCAATCTTTGCCAGACACCTTTTAAGGTATCAACAAATCATTGAATCGCGTTATAGTATCAAAGCTAATTTTTCTATTTTTTTCTATAGACAACTGTTTTAAGATATTTCCCTGCCAAACACCCACAACAGTGGCACCTAATATCAGCGAGACAGATACACATTTAAAAGTATCCAAGATATTCCCCAAGCTATCAGGCACCTACACCTAAAAGTTTTCAAAATAATCGTGTTTCATTTCAATATCAAAGTTATTTTGATCTAACAAGCAAAAATATGTTCCTTGAATAACATTATCTAACAATACTTTTAGCCAAGAGTGCGAATGATATCCTTATCTAGGTTCCAAAGCTTCACTGGTGCTCAAATATACCTACCTATTAACATTTTTTTAGCATTTATTAAAAAAAAATATTTTGTTCTGCTACGACTAACTTGTTACCTAGCAACAATTAAAGAAATTACTTTGAAAATACCCAAATTAGTAAATTAAAACAACCAAATGGGAAATTGGACCCAAAATAAGAAAAATTGCCAAAAACCACTGCAAATGTGTATAGAGATTTTTCCTTGATTTTTTTAATTCAAAATTCCGTTACAAATCCAGGTATCACAACAGATATCTGAAAACTATTTTTTTTAGTAAAATTGACTGTTAATATTAAAATATAAAAGATCTGAACGTGTTCTTATTTTTGTTGGGATTTTTTTTAGCGTTTTTTTTTTTTAATTCCGTTACTCCTACTCCTAAAGGTACTACGCCCTATGTCTGCCTTTACTATTTTTAGATAACAAAAAGTATGTAGTCTAACATATTAAAGAGGCAGAAGTACTGCTATCACGTTTTCGAGGATTAGGAATGCCAATTCCATGCTCAGGGGGTCTAGTACTATGGCTCCACTTAATATGAATCGTTTTGAAATACCGTAAGTCTGCCCACCACTGGCTCTTAGACTAATATTATTTATTGATGCACTGCTTAATCGCAAAGGCCCCAGTTGTGGACTGCAAGACTTTGATTTTTTGAATAGCTTTTAACGAAGCTTTCAACGCCTATACTTTTTTTTGCTATCACACCCAAAATCTGCTGTGGGCTCTTAGTCTATATATTTAAGCACCAGTGAAGCTTTGGAACCTAGATAAGGAAATCATTCGCACTCTTGAAAAGTTTTGTTAGATAATGTTATTCAAGGAACATATTTTTGCTTGTTAGATCAAAATAACTTTGATATTGAAATGAAACACGATTATTTTGAAAACTTTTAGGTGTAGGTGCCTGATAGCTTGGGGAATATCTTGGATACTTTTAAATGTGTATCTGTCTCGCTGATATTAGGTGCCACTGTTGTGGGTGTTTGGCAGGGAAATATCTTAAAACAGTTGTCTATAGAAAAAAGTAGAAAAATTAGCTTTGATACTATAACGCCATTCAATGATTTGTTGATACCTTAAAAGGTGTCTGGCAGGCATTGGGTCCCCATGTAGGTGTCTGGCAGCCTGGGAAATATCTTGAAACAGTTGCCCAAAGAACATATATAAAATTCAGCTCTGATACTATAACGTAAATTTGACGACTTTTTTGACACCTTCAAACGTGTCTGGCTGGCATTGGGTCCCCACGCAGGTGTCTGGCAAGTGTCAAAATAAGCTTATCATAACTTTCTTTGAAACATATAAAAAAATCAGCTCTGATAAAATAACGTAATTTTGCATCATTTTATGCACTTTTAGCACTCAATACCTCCGAAACGCACCCGGGTTCAAGGTTCGTATTATCCATTCGTTACTACCTACCATAGGGTTCATTCACAGAAAAAAATTCAGCTATGATAAAATGACGTATGTCTGGCGGCCCTGGGATCTTGGTCTAAAAGTTATACTTGTTTCGGGCTTGTGTTCACAGGACTTCTACAAATCAAATAAGTAATCAGAACTTCTCTGAGACAAGCTTATCAAAATATATGCTTATCGCGCATGCGCCTGACAGCAAACAAAATTATGCTTGGTTTGGGTTTGTGCTCACAGGACTTCTACAAATATATTTACTAAAAATCACTTCCCTGAGACAAGCTCATCGAAATAAATGCTTTTAGTTTGTGCGCCTGTCTGTACATAGAATTGTGCTTTTGTGGGGCTTGTGCCAAAAGAAGTTATACAAATTAAATTATTTAGTATAATTTCGCTGAGCCAAACTTAAAGAAATACATGAAGTTAACTTGAAATGGGCTTGTTTTTAGAGGAACTATACAAAGAAAAAGAAGTTGACATAATTTTTTTGAGATAAAGTTATCAAAATACAATTTTCGTATCTATTATTTTAAGTTTTAAGTTTATTATTATTATTTATTTCACCAATTGATACAAAGATCTGCTGATTACTACTTAATAATACATTTATAAGAAATACATATATATAGTGGGGCTGTTAGTGAGGTCAACCTTTCATTTTGACCTGACGGGTTAAGCTTCAGTATACGAAAAGAACATGTCCTAATGTAAATTTTAAGAAGTGCTGCCACGATGGCAACACTGTCAGAGTGCAGTAAAAGAGGGTTACCACCCGACTAGAATGGGTCTGTAAGCTAAAACTAACCCTTCCTTTCATCCTGACGGATTGAGTTTTTGTTTAATAATAGTCCATGTCCTAAGGTAACTTTTAAGAATTATTGCTACGGTGGCAACACTGTCACATTTGGAGGAGAAGGGTTGCTAATATACCACATTTAAATTCCGCAGTCTATTATATATTGGCCTTTGGATCGAGAACCAAACATCGGACAAGCCCGCGAGAGGTCTCGTTGGATTCATCACACTTACAAAAATAGGAAAACATTATTCGTTTACCTTTTTCTCTTTTTCATATGCGTAGGGGGCGGGGAGGTGTGTTAATGCGTTTATAGCATTTTCTCATAAATGGTGTATACTTGACCATAGATAGGAGTATCGATGAATTGGCCTCGGCTTCAGGAACATGTTATCCCCCCCCTCTTCCCCTTCCCCCCACTAGTGGGAGAGAGTGACTGAAACCAACCTTTTATTTCAGCATGACGACTTTATTTTTTTTACTCTAATAACACATCTTTTAAGTTAACTTTCAAAATTTGTTTCAACGCTGGCAACACTGTCAGATTTTGGGGAGGGGGTTGCCAACTTACTATTTTTATTGGCCTGTATTATGAGAACCATCCATCGGATTATGATGTGAGGGGTCTCGCTGGATACAGCATACTTGAAAACACAGGAACACATTCCTCGTTTACCCTCTTCCCCCTCTGAAATGCGTTGGGGGCGGGGAAAGGTGTGAGTACGATAATATTCATTTCTCATTATATGGTATATATTTGATCATCGATATGGGTATCAATGAATTGGTGTTGGCTTCGGGACCATTTATATTTACCTCCCCCCTCTGCCCACTACCCCCTATAATGGGCCTGGAACTGAAACCAACCTAAAGTATTTACCTGATAGTACAGTAAAATTAGAATTGTAAATGGAAAAAAATAGCGGCAGGCTGAAATTTTGCAGGTCGTTTTGGGGGTAGGTACACAACTTAAATCTAAGTTGGCGACCTCCTATCCCTTGCAGGGGCGGTGCCACGCCCACTTTTCTTAAATCCCGGTTTCTGAAGAAGCGGCTGCACCGATACGGATGAAATTTTCATAATTTGTTAATATGGTCATAGAAAAAATTAAAAAAAATATCAAATCAAAATCCGCCTACTGCCACGCCCACTTTTCTTCTTTCTTTGTTTCTCGAAAATGGCTCCTACGATTTGCATGAAATTTTCAGAGTTTATTTTTATGAACGAGAAAAAAATTTAAAACAAAATTTCACTTAAGTCCGCCCACTACAACGCCCACTTTTTTATTGATCTTGATTTCTCAGAAACTGATTTGGATAAAACTGAGAATTTTTTCATACTTGTGAGTAGTGATAAAAAGATTTGCGAATCACTTTTGTTTTTGCGAAACCCACAGGTAGTCACGCTCATCTTTCATGTATATTTATTAATTTCTAGGAACTGTCCTAGGGAGTAACGATTTAGTTTTCAAATAAAAAATAAAAGCCCATATAAGGCCTCGAAGTATTCAAATTGACGAAAATTATTTATTTGAGTTTTTTCATAGCGTAAGGATTTGTTTTTAATTTCGCTGCTAAATGGCCAATCATTGTACATATTATATTTAAATTAAAAAAGCACTTTTAGTAGGATCCGCCCACTAGCACTCCAACTTTTGTTCAATATTGTCTCTATAAGACGGCTATTTGGAGTGTGTAAAATTTTTAAATCTTGTTTTTTTCGAGCGAAACTTACAATTAGTATTATTCATCAGTGTTCATAGGGGGGTAGGAAATCCAATTGTGTTGATTAAGCACATCACTCGTTTCCAAACCATACCCTGGAGGTAGAGTTAACAGCACAGTGGTGTCCACTGTAAACCTAATCATCGTTCTTGAGAAGTACCTGGTAGTTCATTCTCAATCAAAAGCCCAGCGTCACGTTTTTCAATTGAAATTTCATCGCCAAAACAATCGTCGTTTTCGTTTAGTTTCTGACGACTATGGTCGCAGGTTTCCACACTGCAAGTCTTGCAAATTGGTGTAGATTTCAGAGCAGCTTTTCGGTAGCCACAAGTGTGTCCACAATTTTTTGTGCATTTACATACTTTTAGTCTAAGACGGGGATTTAAATAAAACAACTTTTTTAAATTTTTTTTCTCGTGCATAAGAATTAACTCTCAGAATTTCATACAAATCGTAGGATGCGTTTCCGAGAAATAAAGAAATGAGAAAAGTGGGCGTGACAGTGGGCGGATTTTACTAAAACCAATTTGACAATTTTTTCTCATCCATAAGAAGAAACTCTAAAAATTTCATGGAAATCCTTGAAGCAGTTTCTGAGAAACCAAGAAATAAGAAAAGTGGGCGTGGCAGTGGGCGGATTTTACTTTAACAATTTTCTTAATTTTTTCTTTGATCATATTAACAAATTATGAAAATTCCATTCGTATCGGTCGAGCCGTTTCTTTATAAACCATGATTGCAGAAAAGTAGGCGTGGCACCGCCCCTGCAAGGGGTAGGAGGTCGCCAACTTAGATTTAAGTTGTATACCTACCCCCGAAACGACCTGCAAAATTTCAGCCTGCCGCTATTTTTTTCCATTTGGTCAGTAGTAAAATTTCTCTATTTACTGGACTATGATGGGTTGAGGTTTTGTGTGTCAGGAACACACCCATAATGTAACTATCATCTCTCTCATTTTGGCATCCTATTTCACAAAATGTCAGTTTTACTTAAGTGAGGTGCGCTCGGGAGAACGAAACTTGACGAAACGCTCCACTTCGCAATTATAGTCGCGTCAAATGCTTTCCGTGTATTCGCTTGTTTTTTTTTCCGACCACTTTAGTGCCCCTCCGAGCATTATAGTTCTAGCTTTATTCTTGTACTAAATTTTAAATTCTATTTCTAATAGGTCTTAAAGAAGGCGTTTACGAAATTGTAGCTTCGAAAGTTTGAATTTTCGATACACAAACTCAATACAAGGCATATAGAAATAATAACTTCAATAAACTGAAAATTCTAACCTTATAGTTAGAAGAAAAATTCTTAGTTGGGTACTCTGTGATGGAAGGCCATCATACTAGTGCAAATCTGGCATCACGAATCAGTGAAGTCACCAATGAATGGGAAATACAACCGGAAAAAGTAATGCTTGTTACATCCGACAATGCCCCCAATATTAAAAGTGCAATAAAGGATTTGCTATGTTGGAAGCATTTTGGGTGGTTTGCACATACCCTTAACTTGATTGTGCAAAAATCCAAATTTCCAACATTTTTGTCACTTCCGGTATTTCAATATACCGGAAGTGACAAAAATAATGGAAAAGGCTAAGACCATTGTTGTTTTTTTCAAAAAGAGCAACGTTTCAAATGAAAAACTGCTAAAGTACCAAGAGCAAACTGGAAAGACACCGCTTAAGCTCATCCAAGAAATAAAAACGAGATAGAACTCAGTGTTTTACATGCTGGAGCGTTTCATCCTCTTGGAAGATACTGTCAAGAGTACAACTGCTATAATTAACAGCAACAGTTTCTTATAGTTATTATAACGGTTACAAATAGTTTGTTTGAATGGTCTAAGGACATAAGAAAAAAAGAGCACCATCCGATTATTCAAAAAGTATTAGATAATTTGAAAAACCAGATTGATGAAAGGTTTGGACAGTATGAAAAAAACACAACTTTATGTCTTGCAAGCTTTCTAGACCCCAGATCTAAGCTGGTTGGCTTTCGTGACTCTCAAACTGCAGAAACGACTAGAAAAAGGGTAATTGACCTTGTCTGCAGATTGATGAACGTTAAACGAAATAGAACAGGAAATGAACGCACAGAACAACAAGAAGCCGAAGTGGAATCAGATGAAGAAGATGCTGAGATGTCGATTTGGGGTTCCTTTGAAAAAGCAGTCGCTCAAATGAAACCGACTGGAACAGCTAGACCTCAAGCCATAGCTGAAATTCAAAGGTATCTTGACCAGGAGCTTTTAAAAATTGTCTGACATGGTGGCTGGAAAACGGTTATAACTTTCCATTCCTTGGCAAATTGGTAAGGGAGAGATTATGTCCCCAGGCATCTTCGGTGCCGTGTGAGAGGCTTTTTTCAAAGGCAGGCCTTGTTCTCTCAGATCGAAGAAGTCGTTTTTCAAAAAATAAGGTTAAACAGCTGCTATTTCTTAATTCTAATTCTAAACACTTCAAAAAATAAAACTTAATTTCGCCACAAACAAAATTTAAAGTTCAAATTACCAAGTACCTAATGTAACTATATAAAAAGTCGCAAACAAATAATTTATGTAGATTAAATCTTATTTGAAGTCTTAATATACCAATACCAACCCCTTGTTTAAGGCGATGATTTTTCATTTCGCCTTTAAAACCCATTTTAAGTTATGTTTATTTTATTATTGTATCCTTTCATTGTTAAAACTTCCTTTTTTTACTTCATAGTATTTAAAAAAGATTTATGAATATTGTTAATTTTTGTTATGTTTTTAACGTTTTTTTCCAAGTTCTATTTACTATATTGGTTTTACCTTAGTTCATAAAAATTTAAAAACTACATTAAAAATCGATATTTTTTTTAATCTCATTTGAAATCATAATCATTTGTGCTTTAAAAAAGAATTGTTTTTTATGTTTTTTTCTTTTTTGCGTTTACTTCCAAGTGCTTTTATGTTTAACTATTTGTTTTAAGTTCACATGATCTTACCATGTTTTCTTTAAAGTTCTTAACTTATACATTATTTGAAATAATAATCATTTGTGTTTTTAAAATTAATCAATATTTTTTTTATGTTTTCAACAACTTCCAAGCGCTATTAATTGTATCTGTTAGTCTTAAGTTCATATTACAAGCCTTAACATGAAGATTTAAAACAAAAAATGCTGTCAATTTTTACTTGCGATTATAGGTACTATAAGGCAAGTTTTGGATTCGTGCAAAAAAAAAAATTTTAGATAACAATCACACATGATATTACGATGATAGAGGACACGAAAAAAGTGGGTGGCACACTTCTGTCTGTCTGTCTGTCTGTCTGTCTGTCTGTCTGTCTGTCTGTTCGACTACAGCCTAAACGGCTTGATCGATTTTCTTCAAACTTGGTACATAGTGGTTTTTGGTGATTCTGCCGAAACGTTTTTTTTATTTTTTTTTTAGAACCAAAAATAACGGTACCTGCCATACAATTTTTTTTATCAATTTTAAATAATCGTTTTTTTCTCAAAAACGGCTCTACAACTTTTCTTAAAAAAAAATTCAATAAATTTATTTTAGTAAAAGCTTCCTTTGGGTGAAAAACCATTTTTCAAAAATGGTTATTAATGGTACCTCCCAAGGAACCATTTTTTTAATTTTTGATTTTCTTCAAAACAGTACGACCAATTTCAATTATTTTTTTTATAAAGAAGCTTCCAAAAAATATAAATAGTTTTGTGTACCAAATTTTTTGAAAAAATATTTTTTGGATTATTAAAAAATGTTTCAAAATTTTTTTTGGAAAATCAAATATTTCGAAAACGACATGATCGATTTTTTTGAAACTCGATACTTATGAGTTTTTTAGTACTTTCTAAAATATTTTTAGAAAAAAATTTACATTTATGAAAAAAGAACGGTACCTGCCATACAAAAGTAAAAAAAACCGCAAAGGAAAATATTTTTTTTTCAAAAACGACTCCTACGATTTTGATTAAACTTTTTCATATACTAAAATTAGTACGATCTACTACCAAAAATTATAAAATTTTACACTTTGCAACTATTAATAGTACCTGTCATAGAACGTATTTTTTTATTTTGAGTTTTCTCATTATGTGCTTAACGGATTTAGATGATTTTTTTTATATACAAATTTCAATATTGCATATCAAAATTTTCAAAAAAAAAGTTTTTGGATTTTTAAAAAAAGTTTCAAATTTTTTATTTGAAAATTCGATATCTCGAAAACGGGTTGACAATTTTTTTTCAAATTTTGTTTTTATGTACACATAAATATATACTTCAGATTTGCATACCAAAATTTGTTCTTAAAAATGTTTTAAGAATTTTATATATAAAAAATTATTTTTTTAAAAAACTGCTCCAACGATTTTAAATATTTTTTTCCCATACAATCATATTCAATCAAGAATTAAGATGGCATTCATTTTTTTCACCTCAAACTGTCAAAAGAGCTGGTTTAGCCAATTTAAATGTCGTATTTCATGCTTCTCTATACATTTTTCTCTCATAATTTCAATGTTTTTATATACAATTTTCTTAAATCCGCAGTGTCTTGAACATAAGAGCAAGTACGTGCGACCCAGTCGTGCATTTTATTTAAATTGTTTGAAATAATAATCATTTGTGATTTAAAACAAAGCTCAAATCAAAGGGCATGGTAGTGCCCAGCCAAGTTCGCGGCACTAAACCCTTTTTACAGGAACAAACTCAGGTGATTTTCAACCCCCCTCTAACTTCAGTACCAAAAAAGTAAGAAACTTCAAACTCGCAACATTGCTGAGCTGATCAAATACAGGTGGAATTTAAAAATCCCAAAAACCGTAACATACTGACTCACTGACAGATCATCAAAATTATGGAGCACTTCCTGACATCGTAGAAACTTGAAATTTTGCACAACGGTAGGCCTTGTAGTGCGTACAAAGGAAATAAAATGCACGACTGGGTCGCACGTACTTGCTCTTATGTTCAAGACACTGCGAGTTTAAGAACATTGTATACACAAACATGGAAATTATGAGAGAAAAATGTAGAGAAGCAGGAAATACGACACTTAAATTAGCTAAAACAACTCTTTTGACAGTTTGAGGTGAAAAAAAAGTATGCCATCTTAATTCATGATGGAATATGATTGTATGGGAACAAAAAATTTAAAATCGTTGGAGCGGTTTTTTTTAAATTAATTTTTTATATATAAAATTCTTAAAACATTTTTAAGAACAAATTTTGGTATGCAGATTTAAACTATATATTTATGTGTATATAAAAACAAAATTTGAAAAAAAATTGTCAACCCGTTTTTGGGATATCGAATTTTCAAAAAAAAAAATTTGAAACTTTTTTTAAAAATCCAAAAACTTTTTTTTTGAAAATTTTGATATGCATTATTATTTGATCTTATCTGAAATTTGTATGTAAAAAAGTTCATTTAAATTCGTTAAGCTGATAACGAGAAAACTCAAAATAAAAAAATACGTTCTATGACAGGTACTACTAATAGTTGCTATGTGTAAAATTTTATAATTTTTGATGGTAGATCGTACTAATTTTAGTATATGAAAAAAGTTTAATCAAAATCGTAGGAGTCGTTTTCAAGCAAAAAAATATTTTCCTTTGCGGTTTTTTCACTTTTGTATGGAAGGTACCGTTATTTTTTCATAAATGTAAAATTTGTTCTAAAAATATTTTAGAGAGTACTAAAAAACATTTAAATATCGAGTTTTAAAAAAATCGATTATGTTGTTTTCGAAATATTTGATTTTCCAAAAAAAATTTTGAAATATTTTTTAAAAATCCAAAAAATACTTTTTTAAAAATTTTGGTACACAAAACTATTGACATTTTTTGGAAGCTTCTGTATAAAAAAAATAATTGAAATCGGTCATACCATTTTGAAGAAAATCAAAAATTAAAAAAACGGTTCCTTGGGAGGTACCATTAATAACCATTTTCGAAAAATGGTTTTCCACCCAAAGAAAGCCTTTACTAAAATAAATTTATTGAATTTTTTTTTAAGAAAAGTTGTCGAGCCGTTTTTGAGAAAAATACGATTATGTAAATTTGCCAAAAAAATGTATGACAGGTACCGTTATTTTTGGTTCTAAAAAAAAATTAAAAAAACGTGTCGGCAGAATCACCAAAAACCACTAAGTACCAAGTTTGAAGAAAATCGATCGAGCCGTTTAGGCTGTAGACGAACAGACAGACAGACAGACAGACAGACAGACAGACAGAATTTTGCCACCCACTTTTTTAGTGTTCTCTATCATCGTAATATCATGTTTGATTGTTATCTCAACATTTTTTTTTGCACGAATCCATAACTTGCCTTATAGTACCTTTAATCGCAAGTAAAAATAAAAATCAGCAATTTTCTATTCAGGGGGCGTGGCATCCACCCACTTTCTTAAAAATTCTTATAAATTATATGGACCACTTCCGATTGTTGTTGAGCGATGAAAATTGGTAGGTCGGTAGGGCTTGAGGTAATTAGAAAGAAAAACATTGAAAAATTGGAATTTTCTATTCAGGGGGCGTGGCATCCACCCACATTCTTGAAAATTCTTATAAACTATATAAAGCACTTCTGATTGTTGTAGAGCGATGAAAATTGGTAGAGCGGTAGGGCTTGAAGTACTAAGAAAGAAAACAAATCGAGAATTTGGAATTTTTCATTCAGGGGGCGTGCCATCCACCCACTTTATCAGAATTGCTATTATGTATATGGAGCACTTTCGGTTGTCGTAGAATTATGAACTTTGTAGAGCGGTAGGGCTTGATTTTCACCTGGCGAAATAAATCTTTGCAAAAAGGAATGAAATCACAACAAAAACATAAATGTTAAAAATAGAGCCAAGTTTTTATATGTAAAAGAAACCTGTGCGTAAAAAGTCAGCCAAAAAAGTAATGAGATCTAAAATATATGCCAAGTTTTAAGTTCATGAAGTTTAATATCAAATATCTTAAGAAGAGTAATATCGAAGCAATTCCAGACCGAAATTTGGTATTTATTGATTACTGATTAAAATTTGTTGGATTTACTTGGCAAGTTTTCTCTTAAATACTTGACCAGTGAACCCACCAAATTTGAATCAGTAATCAATAAATACAAAATTTCTGTCTGGAATTGTTTCGATATTACTCTACTTAAGATATTTGATATTAAACTTCATGAACTTAAAACTTGGCATATATTTTAGATCTCAGTACTTTTTTTGGCTGACTTTTTACGCACGGGTTTCTTGTACATATAAGAACTTGGCTCTATTTTTAACATTTATGTTTTTGTTGTGATCTATTTTTATCTGCACAGTTGATGTAGTTTTTCAGCCACTCATTTCTTCTAATGAGTGAAGTTGAAAGTATGGATTGATTTTTATGATGATGAAAATGACTTCTAATCTCCGGCGGGGTATAATAGTCAAGAAATATAAAGATTGCTTTTTTGTTGGTGGTTGTAAGTGTTTTCATTCAATTAATAAACTGACATAACTATGTTCTAACAAGTTCATTGAACAGAAGAAAACTTGTGACGGATACCGAAAAAACCATCACTCATCCAATATCCAATTGCGAACCCATTCGGTAATAGTTTTTTTTTTTAGATTCGTATAAAGGTTGTAGTTATTTGAGAATTTCAAAATTTTCTCCTTCGGGTGTTTTGGTTTTAATTTACAAATTTTCAAACACCTACAACATTTCATTAAATTGGTCACATAATTTTTCAATAAAGATTCTTTGAAACTTCTTATAACGATGAAATTCGAGCTAGGGCTGATTAAATTTGTCTGATTTTATTTTTTTTAAATATTTATTTTTTTTTTCAAATGTCACCCAAAATCCCTAAAATTGCTCCTTTCCGGAGAAAATAATAAAATTTCAATTTTTTCGATTTTTTGAAGTTTTTTAATCCATTGTCATCTTTGGGTATAAATTGACAGTTTTCATGGTTTACAAATAGAGGACAAATAATTCTTTGACGCAGAAAGAGCTTCACGTTTCACCCAAAGCCCTAAAATTGCCCTTTTCTGGAGCAATAAATAAAATCACTATGTTTTCATATTTGTTTTTAGAGGTTGCTTAATCCATTGATATTGCAACCATCCTTTTGTGGAATTTGACAGTTTATGATTTTATAAATAGAAGAACAATTCCTCTTTGACGCACACAGTATTTTGTTCAAAATAATACCTGGAAAGTTCTAAAATTTCTCTTTTTGTGGTCAAAACAAGATCTCAATTTGTTCGTATTTTTTTTTTTTTTAAATTCTTTGTCATCGTAGCCATCCTTTGCTGAATTTGACAGGTTATGGCTTGACAGAATGGGACTGTTTTCTGAGCGATAAATGAAATGATCCGATACTTTCTGGCTTACTTTTTCATGGTTTTCAATTTTCTTTTAAATAGTAAACAAATATTCTCACGACTAACTCCGGTCGTATTTTAGTTTAAAAACGTATCTACAAGTCTAATTTTCCTAAAAATAAAAATTAAGTTCTTACTCTATTACAACTGAATAAATGAATGAATTCGTTCTAACTATCGATAGTTCAAATCATTCGATAGTTCCCATCACTAGTCTGTGTTGATATACAGTTTGGCAATAAGCTTCCGGGGAAGATGAAGGAGAGGGTGGCCAAGGACTGCATGGTGTCGGGATTATGTTGAACGAAGAAGTGAGGCGTACTTTGATTTCCTGGGCGCCCATTTCTGCGAGATTAATGACAGCGAGGTTTCGTTCAAAAATTCAATTATTCAGTGCTACGCCCCTACAAATGAAGCGACGAGGAAGACATGAGTGTTATACACTCATCTTAACTCGGTTTACAGGAATATTCCGAGAGCTGACATCATAGTCGTCATGGGTGACCCCAATGCCCAAGTCGGTTCAGACAATTACGGGCTGGAACGCGTGATGATGGGAAAGAATGGCTTGGGGTCACCAAATGAAAATGGTGACTTGCTTGTCCACTTTTGTAACGCGAATCGTCTTGCGATAGGTGGGACTGTATTTAAGCATTAGACGTGCCACTAAATTACCTGTGTGCATCCGGATTGTCAAACCGAAAACCAAATTGATCATATCATGATTCAGCAGCTATGGAGGAAGTCAATGTGTGATGTCCGGAGTATAAGAAATGCCGATGTAGGAAGTGGATGAGTCTCAAACAAAGAACCGCTGCCGTACAAAAACCAGCGCAGGATGCAAAAAGGAGCTCAAAATTAATAACGACTACTTTAAATCACCCCAACATATGACGAAACTATGTCACCACACCACCCTTAACGACAAAGCCTCGTCATTAAACGGAATCCAACATTTAACAATTGATGAGATGTGGTTGTTTTTGTGAGGGCTGGATCCGAAATAAAAAGTGTTTTTGTGGGGGCTGGATCCGAAACTGTACCCAAGCGGACGAGAGTTAGAAACTCTTGGATATCCCAAGACATTTAGGATAAAATCAAGCTTCGCAAATCGTTGAAAATGCAAAAAATTGCCGAAGCTGATGTTCAATGAAAGGCTGAATACGGCTAGATGAGAAGAACTTATTCATTACAAGTATACTCTTGAAGGATTTGTTAGTTCCTCGCAAGAGGCAGTACCTCGGAAAAAACATTTCTGTTTTTAGGTGGCTGCGGCTGGGAATCGAACCCAGACCTTCGCCATGACATTATTACCACATTTTATACAAAAAGAGTGGATCTTTTCATTAATTTCTTCAACATGCATCTCCATATGTGGAGATAACTCTACATGCATCTCCAGATGTGGAGATATCTTCACAAGCATCTCCCTACCTATCTCTGCAAGTGGACATAACTCTACAACTATTGAGGAAAAACCTGCTTTTTCCTTGAGGAATGGAAGTCACACCAGCCACTTTTTAGCTTATTCTTTTGATGAATTTAACATGGGCGTGTCATTGGCGTACAGCCACTTTCTCGATGAAAATTCACTAACGAAATCACTACTTCGTTGGAAGTTGTTTATTCACCCACCCAGGTGATGAAAAACATGGTGATTGCATAATCTGTGAATTCACTACATACATGTTTTTGGTTTATTCACCACTTCAATTTTATCGATGAAAAATGTTATGAAAATTCAATTGTGAAATCACAAGATTTGTTGTAGTTGCTTATTCAGCACTAAGTTATTCTAGATGAAAAATGTGAAGAAAATTCAACAGTGAATTCATTAATCAGTTATGATTGTCTAATTCAATAGCTCTTCATTTTACATGAAAAATATAATGAAAACTTAAAACTGAATTCCCTATGTAAGTGGTTATTGGTTAATCAACACTTATGTTCTGCCAGTGAAAAATGTGATGAAAAATCCACAGTGAATTCTTTATTCGGTTACGGATTCTTTTTCACCACCTTAGGTTTCTCCGAAGAAAAATGTGAGAAATATCCATTCGTGCAATTATTTATTTAAATAATAAACCATTTTTCAATGTTTCAATAGCACATTTTTATTTATATTTAATTCATAAATTCTAAAATGTTGCACATTTTTATTGACAGTTAAATAAAAAAGCTTAGAAATAAAAAAAAAAAAAAATTCTAGAATCTAGCTGTTTGCATGTATAACTCTGCAATGATGTCCTCGTTGTTCTTATTTTTCTTCTCGATGTGGGTTTTTTTAAAGTGAAGATTTTTTATCCTCCGCAAACCCTGCCGCACGAGTTACATGCAGAGACATTCTTTTATTAACAACAACTTAAATACACTGCATACCAACCAAGAGAAGTAACTTATCAACATCAGCATCTCAAATGTGTATATCGTGGATTTTGCACATCAAAATAATAAAATGTTCTGCTGTAGCTAACAGCAAACATGTACAAAAAATACACATGAGATAAATCGAGAGAACTTCTAAATGGTCGTGGGTGTACTGTTGATTATATAAAAGCAAGTGTTCTCCTCTTTTATTAATGAATGGAAATCATCCGTTATCACTCTTGGTATATAAAAATAAATATATTCTCTGAAGCTTTGGACGCCTAACTCTGTCTCTGGATCAGGGCTGTCGAAGTACTGCAATTGAAGTATTTGTACTGCTTTTTGAAACTCCGTACTTCCGTACTGCTAACACGAGCAAAGTACTGCTTTTTTTGAAAATTTGTTCACACAAAATTTTGAAATCATAATCCTATCAAAAAAGTTCTAGTCCTTGTTATGTATGTAATGTTGACTTTCGTAAATAAAACAGACAAAAATCTCGAGTTCAATTTATACGAATGCATAGTTTGCCGTATAGGCAAAGCCTGTATATCGCAAGTAAAAATTCGTAATTCTGAACTTTTTCAGATTTTCTTTTCTGATCCGGAAGTTTAAGGAGATTTTGATGCTATTTGGAACGAAATATTCCACAACCGTCAAAATGTAGTTTTTCACTGATCTATCAAGCAACGTTAAATTATATTATTGGTTCTCTAGCCCATGAAATTTAGACTCGTACATTGACAAAACTTTTGGTGGGGCTTTGTTTCGACGCCTTGAGTAATTTCCAACACCACCCTAAATTTTGGCTGAAGAAAGAATTTTTGGAGGAGTAAAAGGGTGTTAAGTTCAGTTTGCAAATTTCTCGACAACTATCAACTTTTTGGAATGAAATGAAGAGATAAAAATTGTAGCTTATTCAATTTCATAAAAAAAAATACCATGCTTTTTTTTCAGCAACCAATAGATTTAGAGTAAATCATGCAGGAACTTTATGGAGTAGATACATAAGTAGTCAAAAAATTTATTAAAATTGCATTAAACGATGAGCAATACTTTGTATACTATATGCGTTAGGCTACATCTTCTCATTATAAACCAAGTTATTGTGGTGCCCAGGGTAAGTAAGGTCATCAACTGGAAAATGGAGTTGTTTTTATTTATTATGGAATTTCATTTTACAACGAAATGACGAAAAGCAACATTTAGAGAGTAAAATTATCTAAAACTATAATAGGTTCCTATAATGCTCTAAAGAAGTTATAGCGGTTTAAAGTTGGTCTTTTAATTTTGCAATATAAAAGGAAGGAGAAGGAAAAAAAATAATTATAATAAATATTGTATAAAGCTCATAAAATTCTACCCAAAAAATATTAACTTTTTTTGAAAAAACAACCGATTTTGAGAAAAACGTGCACAAACATAACAAGAGTTTTTTATGAAATGAAATCTTTTCAATACCACCATTGCAGTGTCCTAGAGTTAAATAGGTAATGAGCGGGTATTTGATAATTTTTAATGAACAATATTTGCATTTAAACAAAATTAAACGCATAAGCAATTGTTTGTATATATGTATGTTACTACCGTACTGCTGTGTACTGCTATTTGTTCCTCAAAGTACTGCTTTCTGAAAAAGTGAAACGACAGCCCTGCTCTGGATTCATTCACGTTATGACCGTTGCACGAGTGACAGCATTAAAAGATATGTTTTGTTATAAAATAAGTTTTCGTTAATTAAATGATAATAAAATGAAGTAAAATCTAGCAAAATAATAAGATTTGTTTTTATATTGAAAAGGAGACAAAAATAAAGTAACTTAAAAAATCATATAGCTAACAAACATATAACTCACGCCGTTTTTAAATAATTGCGGTGAAGAAACTTCACTTTTAACAGCATCTGTAAGAAAATATTTGAAAATATCATTGTGGATAGGTACAAATGTCTCTATAAAAATCTACTTAATGGGAATAATTAATAAGAAAATAACAAAAACCTATTTCAAAAATAGGAATTGAATTTAAAGGAACTTGAAAGTTAATTTTTAACTCTAGCTAGTTACCAAGCGGCTCCATTGGCAATATTTGAGGCAGTAAATTGCCTCAATCATTGCTGTTGTCTTGAATAATGCAAATGGAGAAGCTTTGTCAATGGCAATGGCAGAATTTTCCGATAAATGAAAGGCAATTATTGATTTCCATCGTGGCGTCGAGCCAATAAATTGAGGCAAAATGGGGTTCCCTGTGATTTTGAATGACTTTTTCAACAATTTTTTCAATTTAAAGGTAGAAAACGATGATGCACACCACAAAACATATTTAATTAAAACTCTATATTATCAAAAACAGTGGATTAAAACAGCAAAAGAGCATTTGCAGTAAACTATTTCTACACACATTCTATAACTGAAATAAAAAGGCCCACCCAAGCAATAAATTGCAATTGCCATTCCAATTGCCATCGCCTCAAATATTGCCTATGGAGCTATAGCGTTAGAAAAGGAACATATCAATAAACACGTCTTGACATCTAGTGACATTTCCATGCAAAAACAAAACAGCAAACTTGTTCAGAATTCACATTAGTAAATGTCAAAATGACAACCTGTTGTTACAATTTATTTCCCATTTCCCAATCAATTTAGAGTTAATGTCTAAAAGTAAAAATCTCAATTAAAATTCAATTTTATAATAATAATAAATAATAAATGATAAATGATCTATTCAACTTTAATTGGATTCATTTTTCGGCGTTCGAGAAGGACGCGCAGAAGGAACTCGGTTGGCGGCAGCGGCGGTAATGATGTTGAAAGCAGTTTGTACCATTTGGTACAACGAAGACACAGTGATTAGACTGTGGCTTCTAATTAAGCCCCGTGAACGACCAAATCCATCGGATCGCATGGCACGGCGAAGTCAATCTTACTAGGCATACGCCTATAAACCACGACTTCTTTCAAGGAAACACCTTCGTCGCCAGGATGCCGCCGCGCTGCCGCCGACCGGCTGTCCAACCAAATGCAAATGCAGGCAACTTATTTTTGCACTGAAAACTTATCGAGCATGGCCAAACTATTTGGGAAACAAATTTGGACTCATTATTGATTTGAGGTACCTATGTATGTACATATTTATTGAAAGTTATAATTTATAATTATTTGTTTGCATTTATGGTTGTTCGTCTTAAAATATACGGCTTGCATTTACTAGCAGTGTGGCAGGGAGTGAAGGTAATATTTTCTAAATATTTTGTATTTTCTTTCGGTGATGGTCTGGATGTGTCCTTGCCTTGAATGATGAATCCGACCTTTTGTTTCCCGAAGTTGTACTATAAGTAACAACTCTTTCTACAGTATGACCCACTTGGTCACATTTTGAACAGCCATTGAACGAAGTATGTGACTTTGTACCACAAATAAAAGCTCTCGCGGGAGCGTCACAGACAAAGTATTCTATATTTACTTCTATCAATTTTCCTCCAACCATGCACCCATTTTTGTGAAGACACTTAAATTCTTCAGCGAAATCATGGAGAAAGCTGTCGATGGAACGAGGCTTTGAAGATTCTTAATAAACTCCTATCATGAAAACGCTTACAGAAGCTATGTTAGCAATGTAACCTAAAATTGGCCATAGCTCTAGTCCACTGCTTTTAAATATTGGCAAACCATCTATACCTAAAACTAAATTTACCTCATCAAATTCACATACTTTTTCTGCGACTTTTTCTAAATTTGTCCTTATTCCGAAATGGCAATAACTTCCTGGTGCCACAGTTCTTAAAATAGGTCTATCATATTAGTTCGAACCTAACAAACTTTTAAGGCTTAATGGAACATTTTAATTTTCTGTTGCTAACACCCGCAATAAGTCCTCAACACATTTCCATGAAGGATTATGTTTTGTGTACCAATTTTTTAATTTATTCCTTAAACTATAATCATTTTCAATATTTTCACTACTAGGAATTTCATCTAAACTATGTTGAGACAAATTTTCCTCAAATATATTATCTAAAAACTCTTCATTGTTTACTATTTCACTTTCGCTAATTTTTTCACTTTCTGTTTCTTTTATTCGATCAGTGCGTTTTTTCATTAAAACACCCTTCTAAATTTTAACGCTTTAATTGCGTTTTGCTAAAACCACTCATCTTTTATTTTGTGTACTCACCAATAATAAATTAATTTTTAATTTGAATCACACTTTTTTATTTTTTTTTTAACACATTTTTATTTCATCGACCGCTCTTATGAAAAACTCACATGAAATGAAAAAAAATGCTAAAACAAAGGAAGGCATTATTAATCCCTAATATGCAACGGACAAATCGTGGTGAGGGTTACCACTTTTTTTTTTTCTCAAAACATATTAGCTGCCTTAAAATAAAATCTACTGCACTTGATTTTACGAACAATTTAGCCTTCACGACTTCACAAATAAATAAACCACAAAATTTATTTTCGATTCGGGTGTCGAATTTAGTCATTCTCATTATATATGAAGTATGATATTATAATAATATGTATGTTATGTTTAATTTATAGAATTTTTGTTTGCTATTTATATGTTTTGAGGAAAAACTTATGTTTTGATTTACATATTTATTAGTTTTGTTCAAATAATATATTTTATTATTTGAAAAACAATATAAAACAGTTAATCTAATGCAAAAATATTCAATCTACCGCGAAAAATTTTCTAAGTAGTGGCAATCCTGTACGTGGCACGCGCTCCCAAAAGAAAGTAGAAAAAACGGCAAATCACATCTTTGTTTTTGCATCATATTCCAAACAATGTAAACAAAAGAGAGGGATACATTATTAGTACATAATTTTGAACAGAAAAAAAATATGGCACACGCCATAAGAAAATAGAGAAGAAATAGATACACAATAGAGTCACATGATCATGATCTATTGAAAGGGTACACGCTTTTGAATCATTGAAATCCTCATATTCCTTGTGGCAGGTAAAAGAAAGAGTTTTTGAGTTGCATTGTGTTTTTAGTTAAGAAGGTTATGCAAAGCATAACTTGAAAAGATTACTTTTTTCACTTTTTTCCGTATTGAATGAGGCGATTTAAATTCCGTATAGAATTCAATAACATTGTGGTGCGAAGATAAAAGTGTATTTTGTATTTAACCTTTTGAAACTGATGAAAAATATCTTACTTTTCATCATCAGTTAAATCCTCCCATTTGTATTTTTAAGTAAAAGTACTCTTCTGCATTAAAATTTTTTTATCTGGATGGTCTATGACACGAATTAATTACTTTTTGTCAAGAAATCACCTCAATGTTTACCCTTTGAAAAAGTCGATTACAATTCAAGAAACATTTCAGTCAGATTTATTTTTTTTTTCTCTCGCCATGAACACTTTACAAAGCAGATAAGTGGATTCAGGCAATGAACTGATGAACTTGTACATTACTTTTCCACAGTTTTTTCATCGCATAATATCCCCTATTAAAATAGCAATTTGTAATTCCCCGGAAGGCTTGTTTCCGAAACACAAAGCAGAAAGTGGAGTCAAAGCTATAACCTGAGAAAATTTTGCATTACTCTTCACCTACTTAATCATTGCATGTCGTTTCTCTTATGATTTGGCAAGTGAATTCGTTAATGATTTCAGCTATAAAATTCATTGCGGACGATATTTCCCGCTGGGTAAAGATAACTCCACATACATCTCCACATTTACCTCCACATATGGAGATATCTCCACATGCATTTGCACATTCATGTGGAAAAGAATGTGGAGTTATCTCCGCATGTGAAGATAGATATGGAAATGAAAGTGAAGTAATCTTAAATAGATGTGGAGCATGTTGATGAAAAGAATGAAAAGTTACACTCTCTGTTTGTATAAAATATTGTAATATAGTAGGCTCCGAAATATGAGTTTTATATAAATAGGACAAATTTCGAGACAAAAATTTCTTTGTAAAAGAAAAAATATTCGAGGTGGAGCTAATCGTTAATTTTGCTAAAAGAGCTATGAAATGCCTGACAATGAGTGCGTGTAAAAATGTAAGAACATTTTTTTTCTCGTATTAAATATGTGAGGAGAGGAGTAATGTCAAATTTCTTACAGGCGCTGCGGTGGATGGATCAGAAAAACGAAGAAGAGGGATTCAAAGAAGTTATAGATCTGGGAACGAAAAGATTTCGTGAGAATTTGAAAATATGGTGAGTAAAATTCTTGTTTATCAATAACTAACCATTTATTTTTTATTTTTTGTTCAGGACATCATCAATTATTCCAAGATTAAGGCTGGACCCGGATTATGATCGACCGATGACGGAGGAGGAAATGGAGCGGATTCATTTACTGTTGCTGTTTATTGGTTAATAATTTGTATAATTTTATATTTATATATTTTTTCTTGTTTATCCATTTGTTATTTACCAATTTGTATGAACATTTTAATGGAACTAATGAAACAACTAATTTTTCTTTTCCTTTTCAGCTAAGAATTGTTTTTTATTTATTCAAAATATCTCAGAATATTTTTCTGAAATTTAGCTTTGAGTTTTCCAAGTAGGTTACTTTGTTTTTGTTTCTTATGTGATTTCATTACAGTTAATGAGTATTGAGAAGGCAAAAAATTGTTTTGCATTTTAAGAATATCCAAACAGGAAGATATAAATTTTTGTTTCTTGTGATTACGGAATGTGGAGGTTAACCCAGATAGGTGCAGGCAGTAGTGAATAACTAATTAGCAAATCATCCAGGGTGGTATTTATCATATCTAATATTCAAACAGGAAACAGGTGATAGATATGTAATTCGAATTTTATACATAGGTACCTTATAATATCTATGCTTTAATTTTTGCATTTTCAGATTACTGTTGAGCGGAAAAAAATTCATATTACCACAGATAGGTGCACGCTTATTAACAGTTAATCCAGGGTGATATTTTATCCCATATTCAAACAGGTGATAGATATGTACATATTTCACTTTTTAAACATACCTTATCTATTATATCTATGGTTAGTTTCTGCATTTTCAGATTAATATTGAGCGGAAAAAATTGCATATTACTACAGAAAGGGGCCGTCTTATTAACAGTTAATCCAGGGTAGCAAGACCAAATCCAAGCCCATGGAAAAGAGGACGCCTTCAAAAATTTCAAATGAAAAATTGAAAAAATATTATAATTGTCATTCATTTACATTTTTTTTTCTTAACATTGGATATTTTTCTGAAGCTCTTCGTTAAACGTACATTTATCGCTTGGCATTTTATTTCTTAGTTCATTTCTTTTTTCATTAAAAAAGCATTCAATGACAAACAAAACAAAACAAACCGTTGCGTTGCATTAAAATCAAAGAGAATGATTACACAGTAGTTCGTTTTTTGTTCGTTTCGTCTTTTGACTTTTTAACAGGTACGTTCCTTCGTGATTTCACACAACGAAAAAAAAGTCCATTCGTGATTTTGAGGCTCAAAAAATTGAGGTTCATTTATTGAAAAATAGGCAGTAATAATAATTAAAAATATTTTTAAATCATAAAAATTAAAATAAATTGGGTGGCGCAACAGCTCGTGGAGAACCAGGGCCTAGTGACTTACAACTCACAACCATACCTGTGTGCGTGTTATTGGCAGGAATGGAGGGGACCTACAGTTTTTTGCCGAGTCCGAACGGCTAAATGAGAAGCACTTTTTCATGACAAGTATACTCTTGGAGGAGTTGTCAGTTCCTTGCAAGAGGCAGTACCTCGCATAAAACATTTCTGTTTTTAGGTGGCACGGCTGGGAATCGAACCCACGCCTTGGGCATGACAGTCATACGCACTAACCATCACACCACGAGGTACTACATTTTTAAATCACTTCTTTTTCAAATTTATACCTATTTAATTATGGAAAACAATTTTTAATTTCACTATTTAAATTTTTTAAGCATCACCCGCCTCTGCTCGTTTTTCAAATCATAAACGACAAAGTTCAACCGGAAACAATCTTAAAATTTTCATACGTGCTTTCGTTACTTTATTCCTCCTATATTTCTACACCCCTCACCTAAAAAGACGAAACACGAAACGACCGAAAAAACGACGTCTGTGAAGTTACCAGGGCAACTTTCACCCACGCAATTGGGACCTTGACAGGAATTTGCAGTTTTTATGCATTTATATTCCCGATTTTGCAATTCGTCAAATAAGGGTGTAATTTAGTGACCTGCTAACTTCATAGTGAAGTTAGCAGGTCACATGGTGTATCTCAGGAACCAAGCGTGCTAGAAACTTGTAGTTAGGCTCCAAATTTGAAGTTGCATTTACAATTGGCTTTCGTCCGTTTTCCCAAAACTAATAGGGGGGTTTACATGGCATGACAGCATCGCTTGATGGGAATGGAACAAGTATTCAAAATCTTTTAAAAACCATACAACATTGGCTGTCAAGCCGTTGTTTCTTGCTTGATCAAATCAAGCCATGTTGTCAAGCAATGTTGGTCCATGTGAACCCCCCTAATGGCAACCATCATTCTCAAGCGAATAAAGGATAGAATCGACTCTACATTCAAGAGGCATCAAGCTGGCTTCCACAGTGGTTGATCCTGTGTCGACCATATCAACACCCTGCGTATCGTCCTCAAGCAGTCGATGGAATTTCAATCATCGCCTTACCTCATTTTCGTGGATTTTGAGAAGGCCTTCGATTGAGTTAACTGAGAATCACCCCGATTACAAAATCCGATGAAAAGGCTGCGGATTCCATCCGACAGAATTTTCGAGTTTCTACTATTAGAACTTTTAGAAAATCCGCTGGTGAAAAGCTGCAGGAATGTCAATAACATAGTTTGAAAATTTTAGATTAGTGAATACTCAACCCATCCGCGTTCCATATAACTTTTGACATTTCCAATCCGCACCAAAACTGTTGCGGATTCAAGTGAGTTAATTTTATTTCGCTGAGAACTCTTGCCAGGCAAACATGGAAAAGACAAAACAGTAGGTTAAAAAAAAATAAAAACGTATAAGTTCTATTATAAAGTTTACATTTAACATTTTTTTATATATTTATATATTTTTATATATTTATATTTATATTTTATATATTTATATATTTTTTTTATATAGGAAAAGAACAACAAATCGCTCCCATTTTGAAAAGATGGTTGAGGCAATGAAAACAGAGCCGGATATTGCTAAAAATCTTACAAAAAAATCGCCAGATTTGGTACAAGAATTTTGGTTGAACTTGACGGAGGCCTTAAATTCTCTAGGTGCTCCATTTAAAGAAACGTCTGAGTGGAAAAAGGTAAGTTTCAAAACAAAATTCATAAATTAAAATAAAATATTTTATTCTTAATTTACATTCATAGGTTTGGTCAGACTACAAATCTGCGATTAAAAAAAATTGACAAACAATAAAAGGTCAATTAACGCGACTGGTGGTGGAGCCTTCGAACAACAAATGTTCACACCACTCGAAGAGGAAGTAAAAAAGTTGGTATGCTTGAGGAACTCTGTTAATGGTCTTCCGGAAACTGAAGCATTTGGTATGGCTAAGAAGAGAAAATTATAGGAGCTACAGAAACGAGTGGCCCTCTTCCTTCTTCAATAGAAAATGTTTGTTCTGAAGACTTTCCAGACGAACATTTGGAAATTGAAATTTTGAACGATTTGCCTGCCCCACCAAATGACGAAAACGACTTAAATGCACCAAATATTTTATCACCTAGACCTCGCTCAACCAAAAAACTTCCGAACCATATTGAACTTCTACAAAAACAAATTGACTTGCAACAACAAATGTATGATCAGCTCTTTAAAGAGAAACGAGGACCTTACCAAGGAACTCAATGGAAATATCAGCAAAATTTGCTTCTCCTTGGACAAAAAAAATAGTATTCTCGAGTCGCTGCTCCAGGAGACGATGAGGCACACCAAAAAAAATGGAAAAGCTGGTAGTTGCTGGTGAAGGAGATTCTTCAGACAGCAGTTTTGAATAAAGTATGTCGGAAACTTTTGTGATTCCTATTTTAATGAATTTTTTTTAAAGAATTATCGCTATTTTTATTTTGTTCTAAGTAAAACATAAGTATTACGTTTTTCTAAGAATTAGTTTATTCTTATTTTGTTGTATTTTAATTCAAGTTTCTTTTTCAGTACCTTCAATGTGATCCTACTTTTTAAAAAATTCTGATTTTTATAGTAAATTTATGAAAATAAAAAATAGAAAAATCTATTTCTTACGATCGTTTACATATTTTTTTTTTTCAAAAATTTGTTAGGAACTGGTTTCGAAGTGAGTTGGCCTCTTGCAAGTATATGTTACCAGCTAATTGTTCTGGTGCAAAATTTTCTTCTGTTTCTTCTTCAACGTGGGTATCGGGAACATACTCATCATGGACTTTAAAATGTATCCGGATGTTGTGGAGAGCTGCGGCAACATTTGTTATTTGTACAGCTTTTTTTTGGTGAATAACGAAGCTGTCGAGCACCCAGGAGGCAACGACACCAGTTTTTCAAAACCCCGAAAGTTCTTTCTATAATGTTACGGCCACTGCTATGGCTCGTATTGAATCTACTTTTCGGAGTTCCAACACCAGCGTTCCTGAATGGAGTAGATAATAAGCCACGGCAACAGAGGATATCCAGCATCTCCTAATGAAATAGTTAGATAGATCGTCATTAATTACTTATGTTTTATTAGTTTCCATACAAAATATCCATACCAAGCAATCTTGTGTTTCTATCTCCATTGTCGTACAATGATTTGAAAAAGAGGAATGCATCACTATTTCCCCACACAAGAGTCGTGACTTGAACCAGGATATCTTGCGTCCACATATCTAATCCTCTGCTTATGATCACAAATCTATAAGTGATAAAAAGTAATACAGCTCTAATAAGTACATGGGTCAGTATTTCAAAATATTAATATTTCAGTCTCCTTCATTTTTGAACCGAAGTACAAAATTTTATTATAAGTTTGTTAATTGGATGGCTTGAAACAAACGGGTTCTAATATTCGCTCAAGAAAAAATAAAGTTAAAAAAATATCATACCCACTATCTCCATTTAAACACCCAAAATGTCTTTCCCCTGACGTGTCCCCAGGCCTACTTACCACACTGTCTGAATTTTAGCAACGAAACTAAAAACGATACAAAAAATCTAATGATGCAGTCTTTTTAATAATATATGCATCCTAACTAAAAAACAGTTAAATGATTTTTAGTTGCTTTATTTTTTTAAATAGGAGCTATTAAGTAAGTGTCCCCCATAAATTGATCATTTCTACCCAACCAATGGAAATTTAAAAAAAATATATATAGGCTCAAAATAGAAAACTGTTTTTTTTTTGTTGTTTAATTGTGTTTAATTGCTCTTTATGAAAATTGAAGTGAGGGTTTAAAAAAACTTGTTTGTCTTTTTATTTCAAGTTAAGGCAATAATTTTGTTTTTCGTCAAGCGAAACTGTCATTCCTCTAACGCGTGTTTTTTACTAAACCGTATGATATAAAAATTAAAAAGATTTACTCGTCTGTGTCTTTTACAAGGGCCTACGTGAAAAATAATATAAAACATCTAATTTTCTAATAACCTCCATTTAATTATCATAAAACACCCTTCGGAGTCATTCTCCTAACATCATTTTTTGTGTCATTCCCCTGACTTTCAAGTTTTCATTATAATGATTGATTGCGTTTTGGTAACTCTAGAAGAATCATTAATATTACATTTAAACATATTTACAGTATTTTTAGTAGTTTTGAATTTTTTCACATTTTCTCGGTCAAAATATCATACAAAAATACGATTACTACTATAAAATGTTAAGTCTCGCAAAATACTTGAATCATGAGAACAAGTTCGTGCAACATAGTCGCGGATGCTATTTACATGTTAGTATTTGTTCTCTTTTTTCTTTACACTCCTGAAACCATTCGCAAAATTAAATATCCATCTAATCAACGGAGTAAATATAAATTTTTGTCATTCCCCTGACACAAGTATCATTTCCCTGACTTAAAAAACCGTTAGATTTAATCAAATGTTATGACTCCTTGTCTTAGAGTGGTTATTATAGAGTTATTAAGAGACATAATTGTTCGTCTACCAAAAAGGTTCTTTGGAGCGAGGGTCCACTTTGGAGTGAAAAATATTAATGTTTTGAAATATTGACCCACATACATACATAAGTAGAATAATATTTCTTGAATTAAAATCTCACCATCATCGCATTCAAGCTGAAAAATCCTTTCCGATTTAAAAAAAGATGTGCATCTTCTCCAGAGGGTTTTGATATTTTGATATGTGTTCCATCAATACACATGACCAGGAGGAACTTTGCACCTTCTGTAAAAATAAATTCGGGCTTCGCTTTTCTCCTCTTCCGTCATTGTAAGGGTTATCCACTTCGGGCACAATTGTGCCTCAAGAATTGTGAGTACTTCAGAAAGCACAACAGATATGGTAGACTGTGCCATTCCAATGTTGAAATCTTGTCCAACTCCGTGCTACCCTCCCTCTGCTAAAAACCTTAAACAAGCAGCCAATTTTTGCTCTGGTGAAAGCGATGATGACATTACGACAATAGGAAGTCTCCGCTTAAGTTCTTGCAAAACATATCTAAAAGCTGCCTTATTTAACCTGAAATGTTTGGTAAACCTAAAATCATAAGAAATCAAAATAAACATTAGAGGTTTTAACCAATTGGTTTGTTGCTCTCTTCATAAGTAATTTTCTTATCACTGATGCTTCAAAATCATTTGAAGTCACTTTATAAAGAATCAAAAGCAAAAGGTATAAAGCATTTGTAAGACTAGCCCTTTGACTAGCATACCCCAAAACGTTTATAACAATTTTTCATCAAAAGGCCTACATCATACATACATAAGTATTTTGATTTAATATAAAAATTAACTTCAGAAGAAGTAAGGGAAATTGATTCAATGCCAAGAACGAATCATGAAAAGCTCATACAAATTGAAAGACTTATATGATTCTATATCACTTATCGTTTGGCTGCGAGGGAGATCCAATATTGAGTCCTTTTAATTTAACAATCGCAATGGAGTCTTTCCCAGATAGTCTCAAAAATGAAGTGGTCAGAACAAAAGAAAATACACTGAATCATGAACTTACATGGCATCAGGCATGTCGTCTATATTTTGTGCCCTACATCGTATCTCCATCCTGTTCCTCCTTAATGTTTGCTGTCGAAAGTTAATAAAAAATCCGATGGAATCCATTTTTGTCTCATAAATTGTTTTATTTAATAAATTATTTAAACTAATTAACTTTCCTACAAATTTGGATGACATATGTATGACGTTAGATGTCAAAAACTGACAGCATGGATAAGAATGTTCGGAAATGGTAAGGAAGTTTTAAGAATCGACAATGTAGTTCTTCCGGTGGATTTACTGATTGATTTTTACCGAGGACGTGAATAGACTGTGGATCGAGTCGTCTCCCCGGGAGTTAAATTTTGCGGATTTTCTAATCGACATGAATATTTATGGATATTGTTGCCAGAGTCAAAAGCAGCGTTGCCGGAAATATTTTTTATAAGTGCCATTGCCAACAACAGAAAGTGCCATTTTAGGCCAGTTGGTGCCACCAACTAATTTTTGATGCAAATTAAATTTTTGAAACAAAAACAAACGCGTAACATTTAAGCGTTTTTTAAACAAACTTCAAAAAGAGGTGAATAATGTTGAAATTGAGTTTAACTGATCTCCGGTGGGCAGTTTAAATAAAATATGCATAGAGTTAATCGAGATTGGATTAAAAAATTGGATTGATGTGAGGATTTATCGTGTGAATAATATGGAATTGGATTTAGTTTCATATTTAAATTATTTTAAGTCTAGATTTAAGTTTTGACTTGAATTAAACGGATGAATAATAAATATAATAATATTATAAGTGATGCAAGTGTTGGTTTATAGACATTCTAAGAAATATTTGTTGTTTGAATATATTATTTTACTGCAACTTAATCAAAGTGCCATATAAAGTCTTTGAGTGCCACAGTGCCAGTTAAATGAGAAGGTTCCATAAGTGCACGATCGTGCCACATAGGCAACGCTGGTCAAGAGTCCTACAACAACGCAAGTTGTTTTATTTTATACAATGGGCATGGGCAGCTTTCCGACTTCTTCGTAGTGCAACAGGGTGTGAGACAAGGGGATGTTCTATGATCGCCAATTCTCTTCCTGCTGGCGTTGGACGACGTATTGACAGTTGAGCGACAGGACATAAAATGAAGACCTTTCGAAAGGCTCAGTCATTTAGGTCAATGCCGATGACATATCGTCCCCCTTATGCCAGAAACATGAATGTGCAAAAATGAAAATATTGCAACACAGTTTTTGAAAGTTTTACTAGAAGAAAACAGTGTGTTATATCAAATAAAAGTTTAACTGATATTTTGAAATATTATTTATTTTCTTCGATTTACTTTAATGTCATGGAAAATCGATATATTTTGAAAACTAGCTAACCACTTCGAAAAAATTTAATTTGCACATTCATGCTTCTGTCATAAGGCGGACGATATGTCTACTGGCAAATAACATCATTGGGCTGAACGGGATGTGCCAAACACTGCAAGTGAACGGACAGTCGAGTGGTCTAAGAATAAACAGCAAAAGACAAAAATAATGATCATAGGCTGCTCCACAGAGCAGTGTATTATTCTACAACAGACACCAGTGGAAGATGTCGAACAGTTTAACTACCTTGGCAGTATTGATTACGCAAACGGTGGTACGGAGCTCGTGCTGCCTTCGGTACTCTGTCCCCAATTTGGAAATCCAATCATATCTCCTTTGGTGCCAGTTATAGCTATCATTGAAACTCATCATTGAAAACTTTAATGATTGATTTTGAGACGCTTAGGTGCCAGTTATAGCTATCATGAAACTCATCATTGAAAACTTTTATGATTGATTTTGAGACGTTTAAAAAGCAAAATCATTCATTATTTTGATGGACGATTAAAGCTCAGGACTTAATTAATATTTATAGTCAAACAAAAATTTCAAATACGCTCAACTTTCCACAAAAATTGACTTTTGAATTTTCAATAATCATTGGTAAGGTAGTTCAATCATAGAAATAAGAAAAGTCTTTTTATGTAGAATGTACGGCCTATTTGAATTTTATTTGAAGAAGAAGAAGAAAAATGACTCGATTAACGAAATCCCGCGGCAGCTTTTACAAACTTTTCTCAACTTTTTTTTTCGTTTTTTAATTTTGCTTCGAAATATGAATGAAAAATATTTAAAAAATTATATAAAAATAGGGCACGAGTACGATAACTCAGGCGCCAAGAAATAATAACGGTTTTTTGTAGAACAGTTTAATAAAAGCGTTTTTTTACTATGGGTGGGGGGATCTATCTCACTCCGTTTGGGCGGGAGGGGCAATTTCATAAAAACAGTACCAAAAATGTAAAAAAAAATATTAAAAAATAACCGTAATACCTATAACAAAGTATTATACCTTTATTTAAAGCCAATACTCTGTTTTATTAGCCAGTTTTTGAATCAAGTAAAATCTATGCATGGTTTTTGAAAAAATTAATTTTAAACTCAAAATTTGCGAGAAAAAAGCATACAAAATAGGTTTAAAGTGTAATTTCTCAAAACTGTAAAATTATATATCATGTTTTTTCTGAAACTCGTTGCTCTAATTAATTCTTAGTCAAAAACTGAAAACTAGATGATTCTTTATATCCAGATTCTTTAAATGCAAAAGAAACTTTGCATACACCCAACCTCGCACCCACCCCAATTCCTATAGTGAGCCCAGACAGGGGGGTTGCAGGGGGGCAGCATGCCCCCCCCATACATATATAACAGTTTATTCGCGTTTATTCGCCACCCAAGGTACTTTTACTCAAGAAAACTTGAGATTGGCGCTCAATTATACGATAAATAAACTTAAATCTTTAAACGCGATTTGCGGACTAAGCGTCCTAGAGGCATCAAAGTTTACATCTTTAAACTTGATTTGCGGCTAAACTATCCATCCAAGCGACTTTAAATGCAAAAGAAACTTTACATACACCCAACCTCGCACCCATCCCAAATCCTATAATGAGCCCAAGCAGGGGGGTTGCAGGGGGGCAGCAGGCCCCCCGATAGATGCCTCACTGTTTATTCGCGTTTAACGGCTACCGTGGTCTCCTTCCCCAGATCGCCAATTAGCTTGTATAAGCCAGCATGGCTCTGGCCAACCACCACTTTCAAACGTCGGTGCCATGCCTAGACACTGTTCTTTGTCCGAGGGAAGTGCGTCTCGTTGGCAGAGGCTCCGGTTGTCCAAAACTTTGGCTTGTACCGTGGTTGTGTCTTTTCGGTACCGACATAGTTCGGTTTAAACCATTTGGCCAGCTCTATGGTCTCACGATGTCGGAGTGAAGCACGCAGAGCCTTAAAATAGCTGTCCACTTACTCCGGTGGCACAAACGCGAGGGCCTTCAGCATGCGAACCTCCATTGCGAAGTCTTCTTCCCGGCCATATTTGGTCGCATAGCCAAATGTTTGGACACGTTGCCAAATTATCTGTCCAAAATGGAAAAGGCAGCCATTGAATTTTGCCAATGGGAAATAATTTGCTGCTGTGATAATTATAGCCTTTTCAAAGTCGCTGATAATATTTTCCGGATTAAGGGCGATGTTGATATCACCGGCGACTTTTAAAAGTTGCAGCCAGAACTCATTATATGCCTCAGAAGATTTTCTGCTCATAAGGCAGTATACAAGGGGGACGACTGTCCCTTCTATGTACCCATGAATGGAAAATAATTGGCCTATAATTGTAGGAACTACATTAAATGTGCCGTCCATCAACCAGCATTTCGTTTCTGACAGTAGCTTTAATGTTGTCCTCGTGAACATAAGAATATTTATTCCTCCCGAATAAATTGCTTCTTATTGCACGAAGAGTTCGCCATCTATGTACCGAAGGTACTGTGGGATACAGATCTCTTCGAGGGATTGCGGTTCTTTTATCTCGCTTGCCCGCACCCGATGAATTTTCATCTTTTGGGCATTTTTTGAAGGCATGGAGGGGCGACAGACTGGCTCGGTCTGAACAATCACATCCTTTATTATTCGGCTAGGGGGAAAAGGTTCTTTGGCTTTTGTTTTGAGATCAAAATTGGACTGGGCAATTTCTTTTTGGAAGGCTTTTGGGGCGTGGCTGTGCTCATTAACAGTCTTTGTTATGTATATGTTTTGGTGGATCTCATGGCTTTGCACGCATGCCTTGCAACGCAATGGCTTACGCTCCGCGCAGCACCAATAACTTTTTACGCCAACTTTCCTCTGGAAATGGTAGAGGTATCCATTTTTTTTTTAAATTTTGATCGCTCCTTTATTTGAGACGACTTGTCTGAAAATTAAAAAAAAAAAACAATTGTAAGAGAAAATAAGGAAAAATTTATACAAAGGAATAAAAAAAGGTTAAGAAAATACTAAATGAAACTATTCTTCCTTAATTAATTTTAAGGATAGAGGTCCTCTGGTAAACTTATTATTCTAATAAAATGGTGTGTACAAAAAAAAACAAACAAAAAATAAATAAGAAATAAAAAAAAAAAAACTTTTTATCAAATTTTCTTGCTAAAATCACTTCACTTAAACTTCAAAGGAAAACATCGAAAATCTGCAATTTTCTATTCAGGGGGCGTGGCTTCCACCCACTTTCATATTTTATAAATTATATGGAGCCTTTCCGATTGTTGTAGAACAATGAAAATTGGTAAGTCGGTAGGGTTTGAGGTACTTAGAAAGAAAAAAGTTGAAAAATTGTAATTTTCCATACAGGGGGCGTGGCATCCACCCACATTTTAAAAAATTCTTATAAATTATATGGAGCACTTCCGATTGTTGTAGAACGATGAGAATTTGTAGGTCGGTAGGGCTCAAGGTACTTAGAAAGAAAAAAATAGAATAATTGGAATTTTGCATTCAGGGGGCGTGGCATCCACCCACATTCTCAAAAATTCTTATAAATTATATGAAGCACTTCCGATTGTTGTAGAAGAATGAAAATTGGTAGGTCGGTATGCCTTGAAGTACTTAAAAGAAAAAAATCGAAAAATTGGAAGTTTCAGTTCAGGGGGCGTGGCATCGATCCACATTCTTGAAAATTCTTATAAACTATGTATATGGAAGCACTTCCGATTGTTGTAGAACGATGAAAATTGGTAGCCCTACCGAGGCTTAAAGTACTTAAAAAGAAGAAATTGAAAAATTGGAATTTTGCATTCAGGGGGCGTGGCATCCACCCACATTCTTAAAAATTCTTATAAATAATATGCAGCACTTCCGATTGTTGTAGAACGATGAAAATTGGTAGGTCGGTAGGACTTGAAGTACCTACTTAGAAAGGAAAAAAAATCGAAAATTTGGAATTGTCCATTCAGGGGAGTGCCATCCACCCACTTTATCAGAATTGCTATTATTTGTATGGAGCACTTTCGGTTGTCGTAGAATAATGAAACTTTGTAGAGCGGTAGGGCTTGACTTTCACCTGTCAAAATAAATCTTTGCAAAAAGGAGTGAAATCACAACAAAAACATAAATGTTAAAAAAGGAGCCAAGTTCTTATGTGTACAAGAAACATGTGCGTAAAAAGTCAGCCAAAAAAAGTAATGAGATCTAAAATATATGCCAAGTTTTAAGTTCATGAAGTTTAATATCAAATATCTTGAGTAGAGTAATATCGAAACAATTCCAAATCATGACAGAAATTTGGTAATTAATGATTACTGGTTAAAATTTACTCCAACCCATACCAGAATTTGAAAATCAAATTTTATCTCTGTCTACCGAGTCCTTAAAACAACTGATTTAATTTCGCAATTGCTACTTTTTTTTGGACCAGAAAAAGTATTGACATTCTAAGAACAGTGCTGTTTTCAAAAAGTCGTTCGTGATTTTGATTGGCTTATATAACAAAATCATATGGATTTACTACAGCGCTGTCCAGGCGTGGATCCAGGAATTCAGCTTGGGGGGGGTCATGAGATTGAAACATCATACCTAATTTGAACAGAAACCTCTTGAAATATATAGCCTTGAATTTTCTACATATCTGGTGATTAGAAAAAGTTCAATTTTATCATGATCAGAGATCTTTGCCGCTCTGCCGCTCACTACGGAACCAGGTCCTAAGACTGTATCGGACTCCTGCTTAGAGTAATAGTGCACAAATTTCTTGCTGCTGGAAAACTTATTCATCAACAAGATTAAGCTCCATTTCATACTTTTCAGACAGTTATGAGAGTATGATGAACATATAAGATTGGAAGCAAAATTTGCAATCTAAAAAAAAAGACAGTAACTAAAATAAAATGTTCAAGACACTGCGAGTTTAAGAAAATTGTATATACAAACATGGAAATTATAAGAGAAAAATGTAGAGAAGCATGAAATACGACATTTAAATTAGCTAAAACAACTCTTTTGACAGTTTGAGGTGAAAAAAAAGTATGCCATCTTAATTCATGATGGAATATGATTGTATGGGAAAAAAATTTTAAAATCGTTGGAGCGGTTTTTTTTAAAATTAATTTTTTATATATAAAATTCTTAAAACATTTTTAAGAAAAAAATTTGGTATGCAGATTTAAGCTATATATTTATGTGTATATAAAAACAAAATTTGAAAAAAAATTGTCAACCCGTTTTTGATATATCGAATTTTCAAAAAAAAGTTTGAAACTTTTTTTAAAAATCCAAAAACTTTTTTTTTGAAAATTTTGATATGCAATATTATTTAATCTTATCTGAAATTTGTATATACAAAAAATCATCTAAATCCGTTCAGCCGATAACGAGAAAATTCAATTAAGTATTAAAGAGACAAGAAAATAAAAAATACGTTCTATGACAGGTACTATTAATAGTTGCAAAGTGTAAAATTTTATAATTTTTGGTAGTAGATCGTACTAATTTTAGTATATCCAAAAAGTTTAATCAAAATCGTTGTAGTCGTTTTTAAGCAAAAAAATATTTTCCTTTGCGGTTTTTTAACTTTTGTATGAAAGGTACCGTTATTTTTTCATAAATGTAAAATTTTTTCTAAAAATATTTTAGAAAGTACTAAAAAAGTCTTAAATATCGAGTTTCAAAAAAATCGATCATGTCGTTTTCGAAATATTTGATTTTCCAAAAAAAATTTGAAACATTTTTTAAAAATCCAATAAACATTTTTTCAAAAACTTTGGTACACAAAACTATTTATATTTTTTGGAAGCTTCTGTGTAAAAAAAATAATTGAAATAGGTCGTACCGTTTTGAAGAAAATCAAAAATAAAAAAAATGGTTCTTTGGGAGGTACCATTAATAACCATTTTTGAAAAATGGTTTTCCACCCAAAGAAAGCCTTTACTAAAATAAATTTATTGAATTTTTTTTAAGAAAAGTTGTCGAGCCGTTTTTGAGAAAAATACGATTATGTTAATTTGCCAACAAAAATGTATGACAGGTACCGTTATTTTTGGTTCTAAAAAAAAAAATGAAAAAAACGTGTCGGCAGAATCACCAAAAACCACTAAGTACCAAGTTTGAAGAAAATCGATCAAGCCGTTTAGGCTGTAGACGAACAGACAGACAGACAGACAGAATTGTGCCACCCACTTTTTTGGTGTTCTCTATCATCGTAATATCATGTTTGATTGTTATCTCAAAATTTTTTTTCGCACGAATCCAAAACTTGCCTTATAGTACCTATAATCGCAAGTAAAAAGGAATAATTCAAGTGTCAATTTGAAACAAAAAGCTAGAAATAATTGCAAATATAATGTGGTGAAATCCATGCCATGCAGAAAAGAATACAACTGTTGTCAATGCAAGGAGGGTATTTTCTTGCATGGAATTTTTTTTAAGAATTCGTTACAAATTTGAGTACTGCACCAAGTATCTGCACATAATTTTTTTATTAAATACAACTACATTTGTATGGAGTTTTTCAATGCGTTTTTCCAACATTCCGTTATAAATCCAGTTATCTGCTATACCTAATTATTGGAATTTTATTAATTTTATTAATTATGTAATTTTTTCAAAGCATTTTTTCAAAATTCCATTTAAAAATCCAGGTACTCTACCAGGAGTCTGTTACAATTTTTTCTAGTAAAACAGAGTATGGTTTACATATAAAAGAGGCAGACATACTGATTTAGTTAAAACTGTTTTTATTTTTGCTTTTGAAATACAGGAGAGTTTGTATGGAGTTTTTTAAAGCCCTCTTCAAAATTCCGTTATAAATCCAAGTACTGCAACAGATGTCTGCTTTAGTTTTGTTTTAACAAAATAGAGTATTAGGATTCAATATTCCATTATAGATCCAGGTACCTACTGCACCAGGCTTCTGCCAGAATTGTTTTCTAATGAAAAAGAGCATACAAATTTATATATCAGAGATGCAGACATATTTCTTAAGTACAAAATAAGCTTTCTTTGCTTTGAAATACAGTGGTTTTTATATGGACATTTTTTAAAAATTAAAATTAAGTATTAAAGAGACAAGAAGACAGACTTATTCCTTCAGTGAAAATTGTGGTTTTTTACTTGCGATATAGGTTAAGTCAAGTTTTGTATTCGTGCTAAAAAAAAATTGAGATCACAATCAAACATGATATTACGATGATAGAGAACACCAAAAAAGTGGGTGGCACAATTCTGTCTGTCTGTCTGTTCGTCTACAGCCTAAACCGTTTGATCGATTTTCTTCAAACTTGGTACGTAGTGGTTTTTGGTGATTCTGCCCATACGTTTTTTTCTCATTTTTTTTTAGAACCAAAAATAACGGTACCTGCCACACAATTTTTTTGGTAAATTTACATAATCGTATTTTTCTCAAAAACGGCTCGCCAACTTTTCTGAAAAATAATTCTATAAATTTATTTTAGTAAAGGCTTCCTTTGGATGGAAAACCATTTTTCAAAAATGGTTATTAATGGTACCTCCCGAAGAACCATTTTTTGAATTTCTTCAAAACGGTACGACCGATTTCAATTATTTGTTTATACGGAAGCTTACAAAAAATATAAAAAGTTTTGTGTACCAAAATTTTTGAAAAAAAAAAAATTTTGGATTTTTAAAAAATGCTTCAAAATTTTTTTTTGGAAAATCAAATATTTCGAAAACGACATGATCGAGTTTTTTGAAGCTCGATACTTAAGAGTTTCTTAGTACTCTTTAAAATATTTAAAAAAAAAAATTTACATTTATGAAAAAATAACAGTACCTTCCATTTTTTGGATTTTTAAAAAAAGTTTCAAATTTTTTTTTTGAAAATTCGATATCTCAAAAAAGGGTTGACAATTTTTTAAAAAACCGCTCCAACGATTTTAAATTTTTTTGCCCAAACAATCATATTCAATCAAGAATTAAGATGGCATTCTTTTTTTCACAACTAACTGTCGAAAGAGTTGTTTTAGCCAATTTCATTTCGTATTCCATGCTTCCCTGAATTTTTCTCTCATAATTTAAATATTTTTATATACAATTTTCTTAAATCCGCAGTGTCTTGAACATAAAAGCAAGTACGTGCGACCCAGTTGTTCATTTTATTAAACTTTGAAATACAGTAGAACATATATGGAGATTTTTAAAGCCTATTTTTCAAAATTCAATTAAAAAACTTGGAACTTCACCATTTGTCTGCCAAAATCTTTTTTCAAATATAAAAATTAACAGGAAACACATTTTATTTTGAATAATTTTGAATGAACAACAACAACTGGCGTGTGTTACCACCAAGTATATAGGCTGGAGTTATTAGCAATTTCACGACAGCCACCTCGATCATCAGACTCCTTTAGTGGTTCTTAAGGCGCGTCCACATTATGTCGAATTGTGTAGATCAACATCGTTGATCAACAGTGTTGAGTAAGTGTAGACGTGTTGATCGACAAAGCCAATCAACATTTGTTGACGCGAACGTAACCCGATTCAAATGGATAGCGATCGACAAAGCTGTTCAACAAATTTCATTTTATTGAACACATTTATAGGGGTTTAAATCCATGAACATAATTTATTGGTTTTGTGCGTTATTAATCACATTTTTACTAGATGAAAAATGCAATATTTATTGTGAATAAGTATTTAATTTTAATAATATCGTTTTAACTTTATTGTTCACAAGAAAAAATAAAAAAAAAGTTGGGTACCACCAGGTTGGATCCTGACGCATCAATCAAAAAATTCCAAACCGCACAAATGTTTGCTACGAAAGTTTTTCACGTACACACTAGCATGTTGATCGACAATGTTAACCAACAATGTTGATCGGCATAGTGTGGACCGTCCTTTAGTCTGGTTATGCTCGTATTGATTGAAAAACTACCCAGCAAACATTTTTGTGAACGTTCATTGAACATTCAGTGAAAATGAAGAATATATATTCGAGAAACACTCACTTCAGTGAATCAAATGTGAATATACTCAAATATCCCATCACTTTTACCTCATACGCGGGGAAGGGGATTTGTGTTGATTTTTTTCATAGTAAAAAATATCGAGATTCTTATTTCCTTCATATGATATGAATAAAAGTGAACGCGCACAAGCGATCCTCAAAAGAGGTATATCTTGGGTGCGTCCATTTTTATTCACATAAACTGAATGTCCCTTTCATTTTGTTTTGAAAAGCCATAACGGGACCTAGTCGCGCCAAAACTGAAACAAAAGTTATGCAAAGAGGAAATTCGTCATTTTCAGTAAATTTTGCGCATTGTTATTGTACGGACGGAACTACATATATCCATTGTGGCAGTGAAAAAAAAATAAAAAAAAAATATAAATTGAATAAATTAACAAATAAACATATAAGGTGATAAAAATAAATACAATGATCGCTTAAAAGCAAAGAAACCTTCAAAATGATCGTACAAAGTATATATAAAGTTGTACATACATTTTTGCATGCTTCCAATCCATAAACTTACCTACTAAGTATTTATTTCTTGACTAAAGTACATAAATTTTTGTATACCAACCTATCAATAAACTTACAAATAATTAAATATTTTTCTTTTTTTCTGGAGTTAGGTACATAAGTACATTAAACAATCGAAATTTGATGACGACGATACTGTTTGTTTTTTTTTGCGTCTTTTTAGCATTTTGTATAACCACACTGAAATAATATTTACATTCTATGGTATACATTCGGATTATTAAAGAATCATTATAATGAATTAAATATAATTCAATTTATACCTATTCACTAAACTGAATGAGGAAACCCCAATTTATATTCATATTAATGAATCAAATCTGTCTCATTTAAATGATTCAAAAAAGATTCATGAATTGTTCAGTGAAATGAATATATAAGCGTCCTATTTACATTCACTAAAACGAAGAATTACTCTATTATTAATGAAACATAAAAACGATTCGAATTCGAAGTAATGCTACCCAGTAAATTTGATCCAAACCGGTTTATAAATGAATTCATAAATGAGGGTTTCTTTCACTTCTGTGAATTATTTATAAATCATTTCTGAAGGGAAATGTTTGCTGTTATATTTGCCGTGCCGATGCACTACACACCGCGCCAACACACACACACAAGCTTGCTATTGTCCAGTCGGTTTCTTTCTTTTTTCCCCATGCACCGATTCGTATGCCAACAATTCGATATATTTTATTTGAAGAAAAAACAGTGAAACGTGAATGGAGATTTTTCCTTATTTTTTGTATCTCAAACTTCTGGTGTCTGAAAATAATTTTTTTTTTTTTTGTTATATTTACAATTTTTTATTAAAATATAAGAGACCTGAAGGTATAACTCCAAGATGTACTACACCCTATGCCTGCCTTTACTATTTTTGAATAGAAACAACTTTAAAGTCTATTATATCAAAGGGGTGGACATACTGCTATCACGTTTTGAGGTCGATTTTTTTTACTTTTGTTACCCCGGTGGAATGCCCATTCCATGCTCAGGAAGTCTAATAAAATGGCTCCACTTATCGTACAGAAATACCGTAAGCCTGCCAACCACTGGCTCTTAGACTATAATAGCCCGATCATCCTAGACAAAATTTGACTATATATCAAAGTTAAATGAAGTACAAAATGTTTTGATGCAGTTTTGTTCCAATGATAGATAAGAATATAAAACCACAGTTTTACACCAAAAATTGTAATGGCGTCTAGGGTAAAATGGAGTAAAACTGAAAAAGGGCCAATTCTTAACGGGAGTTTCTAGAATTTTGTTTTGTTTTTTTGTCGATAGATGTTAAAAATATAAGAAAGTTATGCATATATTTTAAAATTCTTAAAAAATTTTTGAAGGAGTTATGATTGTTTAAAAGTTGAAAACAAGAAAATAGTTATTTATAAAATAATTCACCAAAAATCAGAATTTCAACCGATTTTGATAAAATTTCTATTTTTAGAAAGATAATAAGAAAAAAAATTAACCATATTTAAGGATATTTTGATGCTCCTTTTTTACAATTTTTCTTGATTTTTTTTTAAAACATGCTTTTTTAGTGTCAATTTTTGACACATTTTTGCCTATATCTTTCTAAGGGGGCGGTCTAAAAACTTCAAATTTTCACAGCACATACATAATGTTGATTTAAATTTTTGAGCAAAATTTTGTCTTTCCAAAACTTAGGTATTTGCATTTAACAGTTAGTTTGAAGACAACTCATAACTCTGGAATGCAGTAGCGTATACAGGGGGGGGGGTATATGGACTAAAGCCCCCCCCCGGGCTATATGGACAAAAGGCCCCGGGGCTATATGGACCCAATCCCTTCCCCACAGGTGATTTAAAAAACTCAAAGGGAGGGGTGGGGGCTATATGGACTAAAGCCCCCCCGCATCGAAGTTGATTCTTTAAAAAATTCATTGTATACGCTACTGCATTCCAGAGTTATGAGTTGTCTTCAAACTAACTGTTAAATGCAAATACCTAAGTTTTGGAAAGACAAAATTTTCACGAAAAATCAACCGTTATAATCTTTTATTATTATTATTTTTGGTTATTACCCTTAGAAGACAGAAAAATAGGTGAAATTTTTTCGATTTTCGACTCGATTTGTGAAGCTTGTATAGCATGTACAGTTATGTATTATATATTTGAATAACAAAAAGATATTAAACTTTTTAACTAAAAAAAAACAAAAGTTATATATTCATAAACTCCAGACATATGATGTGTTTTTTAAACTAACTGTAAAATGTAAATATCTCTGTTGACCGGTATTTTGAAAAATCAAAATTTTGCTCAAAAATTTAAATCAACATTATGTATGTGCTGTGAAAATTTGAAGTTTTTAGACCGCCCCCTTAGAAAGATATAGGCAAAAATGTGTCAAAAATTGACACTAAAAAAGCATGTTTAAAAAAAAAATCAAGAACAATTGTAAAAAAGGAGCATCAAAATATCCTTAAATATGGTTAATTTTTTTTCTTATTATCTTTCTAAAAATAGAAATTTAATCAAAATCGGTTGAAATTCTGATTTTTGGTGAATTATTTTATAAATAACTATTTTCTTGTTTTCAACTTTTAAACAATCATAACTCCTTCAAAAATTTTTTAAGAATTTTAAAATATATACATAACTTTCTTATATTTTTAACATCTATCGACAAAAAAACAAAACAAAATTCTAGAAACTCCCGTTTAGAATTGGCCCTTTTTCAGTTTTACCCCATTTTACCCTAGACGCCATTACAAATTTTGGTGTAAAACTGTGGTTTTATATTCTTATCTATCATTGGAACAAAACTGTATCAAAACATTTTGTACTTCATTTAACTTTGATTGAATTCCTAGATTTATCGGGCTATAATCACCGCATATGAAAACCATGACTGGTGGACACCCTATACATATTATCTAAGAGGGTGCGCGTTCAGGGTTACCAGTAATTTTTGTAAAAAATTATTTCCTGTCCATATCGTTACGAAGTTAAAATTTGCTTAATAAAATAGAAGCTAACCATTACATTAATATAGGTCATGGTTTTCGTATAGTTTATTAAAATATGTACATGGAATTACCCAAAAAGTTTATCTCTGTCTTCTAATGTGTTGAATAGAAAGTAAAGATTGCTCGTATTTCTTCTTTTTTCTGGAGCTTTGGGGGGGGGTCATGACCCCCATGACCTCCCCCCTGGATCCACCACTGGCGCTGTCGCTTTTTATCAAAAATAGTACAATCCGCGGGATTTCGTTACACGGGATTTTGTGCTGCGGGATTTTGTTCTGCGGGATTTTGTTTTGCGGGATTTTGTGCTGCCGGATTTTGTTACGCGGGATTTCGTATCCAACCCCTTTATTTGTCCATCAAAATAATAATTGATTTTACTTCCTAAACGTCTCAAAACCAATCATTAAAATTTTCAATGATGAGTTTCAATGATTGCTATAACTGGCACCTTACGCACTAAGTTGAGTTGAGATTCTTCGAATCCAATGTCAAATCCGTGCTGTTATACATATATATTGTATATGCATTTCGAAGAAATTGCAGTCTTTTGTGAATCACTGTCTTCGACACATCCTAAAGATTCGCTGGCCACAAATAATTTCAAACGAGAAATTGTGGCGCACTTGATGTCCTTGCAAATAATTTTAAGAATTCGCCGTGGTCAATATATGAAAGCAATTTTTGATTGAAGGATTAATAAATAAAATTTAAAAACTAACTACAATCATCATGTCCGGTGCCTCATATGCAATTGCCTAAGGCCGCACTTTGACTAGGACTGCAAAACCGATGAAAATTCATGTTTTAAGGCAACACATTAAGTTTTGACAAAATGAAATCATGCAGAGCAGCATTATAATTTTCAAATTTTATAAAATTGTATTTTTTTGAAAACCATCAAGCAATATTAAATAAAACCGTAAATATTAATTTATTTGGTTTTCTTTTTTAAAACTTTTGGGTGGCAAAATAACAATTTTCCGAAGGTGGCAGAAACTCCGGGTTCGGCAACGATCATGTGCATGTCTTGTTCCTTTACAAGAAATTTGCAAGAAATACCGTCGAAATAAATTAAACTAAATATATGTACTACACCACATATTTTCTTCTTAATTCGGGAAATCATTTTAATAAAATTCTTTGATACAAGAAAGATATTTTTCATGAGTAAAACAGAAAAGTCGGGACAAAATCGGTACAGTTTGTATATCGGGACATATATCGGGACAGGGTTCAAATATCGGGATTGTCCTGCCAAAATCGGGACGTCTGGCAAGCCTATGTCCCAGCCGGGGTTACAGGACACGATGATGATGATAAATTCAAAAAATTTGTATTATATTATACAAGTGAATTGCTGCACCCGTAAAGAAAAAGAAAAGTTTTTTTTATTCTATTTTTAATAACAATTCAGACTTGCGTATTCTTTTTTACATACCTATACATGATACTAATTATATAACAAAATAGTAAAACAATATCATAGTTATTTCATGCTAAAATCAATTGCACTTTTATGCCTGCAGCTGCTCTCTTTTCGCTGCGTCTGGGCTGGGTTCTGAGTATGTTGTTTCATCGGAATACATTTCGTCATAATGGTAAAGATGAGGGCTGAGGCGATTCTTCTTCGAGAAATAGCAGTTCTTGCTCCATCACATTTTGAGAAATTTTCAATTTGGTGATTTTGCCTTTTCCTTGAAAGTTTTTTTACACTTGTTGCATATGATTTGAATAATAAATCGATATCTTCGGTATCTGTTACTGTTTTTTGTTTTTATTTTGGAAGTAATCAATCAAATTTTCTACCGATGATTTATTCGCTTGGCGTTTCATGCTTTTTGATGGAGTTGATGTTAAAAAAATTGTTGGACGTTGTGCTTTACTGGCTGGTTGTAATGTATTAATCAAGTTGACATTTTCAACAATATCATAATCAATAGTTTCAATTTTAAGAAGATACGTTGCTTCTTCTTCATCTTTTTCATTAGAAATTTCGGTGATATTTGAAGAGGTTTATGCAAATTGCCAAAAGAAATGAACATATCCATATGGACTGCCCATTGCCAATATTTTCCCATTTTGTCAGCCTGGCCAGTTTTTTGTAATTTGTGTTTTCTTATATTTAATGAAGGTATGTATGTATGTATATCTCAGGTTTTTCCATTTTTTTTACATCACCTGAAAAAAAAAACAAAAATATTAAATATGCACCTATTTTTTATTTTGCAGACATTTTGCAACACCTTTATTAGGGTTGGATTTGAAACTGTGAGCCAAATCGTAATAGAGGGAACCGACACAAGAAATATAGGTTACATCAAAAAAAGGATTTAATGTAGGGTTTCCAGAACATCTCTTTTAAAGAGAACATGTTCTCTTTTTTGACTCTGATCTATCTTATTCTTTCTTTTTTCATCAAATTCTTTATTTTTACTCTTTTTTATTTATGTACTCTTTAACGCACTTTTCATTAATGTCGTTTGTATTGTCCCCTAAAATGTAAAAAAAAGCCATAATACACTGAAGTAAAAACCTTCCTATTCAAGATCCATGGATGAATTTAGAAAAGAAATAAGTAATGGAATTTCTAAGGAAGTTTTACCGGATGCAAAGTTGTTTGACCAATTTTACTATTTAAACAAGTTTCTTTCGAAAGAAAATGACAATTTTAAAAACAAAATATCTGCTCAAAAGTGGACCAGTTTTTTAGTTCGTCTACAATTTTTGAGTTTTATTCAGAGCTCTTAAAAATGTGCCAGTTCTTTTTTTGTTTTTTTCTTACGTGGAACGTATTTTCTCGTTGATGGGTTTGCCATGGATAAAAGGACGAAATCGTTTAAAAGTAGGACTCTCATATTTGCCTATAACTTCAAAGATTTTAGAAAATTAATGTATATTTGGCCTACATTTAACTAAAATTCTGCGATATTTTGAATTCAATTAGATTTTTATGTATTTTAATTTTTTTAATTTGAAGCGCAAATAAGTGTTTATAAAATATACTGATTTATATCACAGATATGTTTTCTTAAAATAGATGTTAAAATAAACTACGTATTACTGTCAAAACTGCTGTTTCTTATGTACTTATATACATTACTTGTATAAATTTGTATAAATATATCTGTGGTGTTTGGGAGAAACATGATAACTCCATTTTAAAAATTGCGTCCTTACGTCCACTTTACATCGACCTAGAACCTAAACGGGTGAACTGATTTTCTTCAAATTTGAAACACAATTTTTTAAAGGTTATGTTCATGAAAATTCCAAATTTGAAAAAAATCGGTCTACACGTTTAGATTCTAGGTAAAGTGGACGTAAAGACGCAATTTTTATATGGAGTTATCATGTTTCTCCCAAACACCACAACCACAGATTTATTTCTGTGGTGTTTGGGAGAAAGATTTATTTCTGTGGTGTTTGGGAGAAACATGATTACTCCATTTTAAATTTTGCCTCTTTACGACCATTTCATATCGAAGTAGATCCTAAACGCGTTAACCGATTTTCTTCAAATTTGGAACATTTATGAAAATGATCTATAAAATATTGTGTTTCAAATTTGAAAAAAATCGGTTCATCCGTTTAGGTTCTAGCTCGATCTAAAGTGGGCGTAAAGAGGCAAATTTTAAAATGGAGTTTTCATGTTTCTCCCAAACACCACAGATTTTTACCCCCATATTAATAAACGGCGGATAACAACGTGCTAGTGTTTATACATCTGTTAACTAGGAATTCTTATTAACAAATGCGTAATAGTATGTGACTTGTGTTAACGTACGGATAACTTTAACTAGCCAGATTCCACGTATAATGAACGGATAACTTCTTAACACATACACGCACGCGTATGATAGCACCATTTACTACTACCAGTATACACTTCGTAAGGCAGTGCTTGCATGTGACACATGTATTAGAAAATCACCAAAATTTGATGAAGTGGTGAATTTGGTGAAGTGATAAATACTGGAAAGATATCGTATCTTTTTTGATAAGAAAAGTTATCAAGCGGACAAGTTGTCTATCCGTGTGCCAGTTAACACTTGTGTTAGGGAGCGGATACCGATTTTTTATTAATACTGCTGTTATAAAATAAACTTAAAGTAAACTCTTGGTCATATTTATCTATTATTTTAATGATGGTGTGGTGAGCGAGGGTGCTTAACAGTAGAAGTTTGGATTTTCGAAAATGTCCTCTTTTTTTTCAAACACGTTATGGACACCCTAATTTAATGAGACTTGGGAGTTCCCAAATTGCATTGGAAGCATTGATGGCAAACATGTGACAATCAAATGTCCCAACAAAACAGGATCCAGTCACTTTTGCTATCTGCTCCAATTTTCTATAGTTCTTATGGCTATAGTTGGACCAGACTATAGGTTTATCTGTGTGGACATCGGCGAATACCTATGGGAAAAATAGTTACAGAGGGATATTTGAGGTTTCAAACATGGGAAAAAGATTTAAAAAAAGGTTGATGAAAATTCCTGCAGACAAACTTTTGTCAGGACAAAATAAGCCTTGTCCCCATGTTCTGATTGACGATGAAGGTTTAACCATCAAGCCGTATTTAATAAGACCACTTCCCCACCGCCAGTAAAAAAACAATCACCGTAAGGCGCAATTCACACTGAAGTGGCTTATGGTGCTTTTGTTGTTCTGGCCTGCTACGGGCGTGATGTGGTTGTGGTGAGCTTTGTTTACACAAAAGCGAGAAGGAATGGTTATTTGACAGACAAACAATTGTTACACTTTTTCTTCTCGTCAAAAGGGGTGGGTGGGTATTCAACACCTTTTATATTAAAATAATTAGTTTATCGAAATGATAAACCAAGTAGACGACCGCGAATAAATTAATTGAAAAACTCTAATAATGCGCAACACGATTAAACAAATGAGTTAAGACTTATGACGTGTGGTTCTTTTGACAGAAGTGTCAATCCAACCGAAAAAGACAACGAAAGAAGAGACACGAAAAAGTGCAACAGTAGCTTGTTGATGAAAGCTACCACCACGGCTGCTCAGGTGGGCTGGGTTCAGCGTATGTCTGTCTAAAACTTGCTGAATCCTACTCTCTCACAAACACAAGTTCAATAAGTTGTTGGATGTCTTTCCAAAACTTGCCGAAACTTAATGGCCGAGTTCAGACCTATCCCAAACTAAACTTTTGAGAAAAATTGAAAAGAATCAAAACCGAGAAAAGGCCTTCGCTAGGCATTCTCCTAGTTAATACAAAAATACTCGCGGGTGATTCGAAGCGTAAATCAACTAATCAAAAACAAATTATTTCGAGACGAGAGAGTGAAATATTTTATCAACCACGAAAATCTATTCTTTTGTTTTGAATTCCGATAGACCTTTTTTTAATTAGAAATTAACAAACGATTTTAAAGATTAAAAATAATGCGTTTACTACCCAATTTTGTTAACAATAAATTATTAAGTAAAAACTAGTTAAGTTTAGATAATTTTAAGCTATTGATGCTATGTTGTTGTTGTGTTGCTTTGGAAACAAGTAAGAGTCCACCTGACTTGTTACTATATCTATAGATTGTGGAACCGCCCGTTCCATTTGAAGGTTATCAGAAATTACTCGTACACCTGTTTTTGTTGCTTTTGCAGAATTCTGGCGAAGTATTCCACTGGTTGATGATACCATGGTTGTCCTCAACTTCACCAGTATTTTGCACCCACAACGGAAAATTAAAAAGGGAGCAAAGGCTTCGAAGGCTGGTCATGTTTGCGGTAAATTTTACCGCAATACAATAAACACACACACAAATACAGGAACACTTAACTAGAAAATGGCTTCTTCACAGAATTAAAATAAATGAAATATAAAAAAAACAATTGCCTTGAATTTTCGGGTTATTTTCGGTCATGCTTGGTCTTGCACGCTCCTGTTACTGTAACTTGCGCTCCCGTAATCACATAAATCTACATGCATTTGCTTTTCATCACAATACCAACGCGTTGCAACGTTTAACGTCTATCTCCCCTTCAAGCAAAGGAGTCCATTTTTGATCCGAAAACGTAGTAAACAACGTATGAACGAAATAATTAGCGGAACTAAAAAGTAAATGTCCCTATAAAAACCAAAATAAAACATGCAATGATATACACCCCGGGACTTTCAAAACTAAACTAGAATAAAATAAGTGGAAATAAAATAAAATCACTGTAGTCACAAAGAATTTATGTGTGGACATGCAGCACTAATTTTTTAAAGGATCCAAGAAGTATCAACAAAGTAGGGTTATTTTCTAAAACAGTTTGATTTCCCAGTTTGGGGGTGTCTGGTGAAGAGAGAGTTGTTCTCATTTTCGGACTGCGAAAAAGAGCTATGAGTGGTTGGTGATTGGTGAATAGCACAAATATTATTTGAGTTAAGAGGCTCATAAACTTAAGACGCGCTTATGAGCACTCGGTGAATACCGCCCTCAATATGGTGTGGCGATGGCCTGTGACACCATACCCGCGCCTCGTCATGTGTGTATGTATTATCTCATAAGAGAACATATAAATTCCACAAAGTGGAGTATGTTTGCACCACACCAGAACCTCAAGCCAGTTCTACGTGAATTGGGCCTAAGGCATTGCTCATATTAGCCAAACCACAATCAAACGTTTGGTCGCGCCGACTTTGACATATTCAATAGAAACAATGAACTCTTATGGGGCAATCTTAAATGTTACCTCAGGCGTCGGGCTTGCCTCAGACCGTTAATATCGTAAGCCTGAGCCGAAGGCCCGAATAGATCTATTTTCTATTTCGGTGGCGTTTTGACAGCTGAGATATACTTTTTCTTTTTTTTGTGTTATCCTCTTTTTGGTGGACATGGGAAGTGTTTTGAGAAATATTTAATTTAATTTAATATTTCTGATATAAAAGAGATTAGTAACTGTTCTTTAAAGCAGTAAAAATTAAAAATTTTATTTGTGATCAACTTTATTAATAAAAAGCATTGTACGTGTGTGAATTTGATTTTGTTGTAGTTCAACATGCAGATTGGATATTAGAACTATGCCAATTTTTTAACCTATTTCTATTATCTATGTATATTATTTTCATATCAATTGAATCAAACTAAATAGTGAAAAAAAAAACAATCGAATAAATTAACTAAACATTCATGTGAAATTAATTGCTTTTGTTTTATTTTTTTTTTCATTACCAAATAGCCTACAATTTTTTTTTAATATTTGACAGCTGTTTGACTGTTCTCTTTCTTGGGAATGTTCGAATGCCTGAATTACTGGCCGAACAGAATGGTGTAGCTGTAGTTGTCGCGTGTAGCACTGTCAAAGTAGAAAGATACAAAAATAGTATACAGTGCCACAATGAGAAGCTGTAAATGTAGCAAGGAATGTATGGTGTAGCAGAAGTTAAACTAAATTCAACTCTTGCTACCAGCTGCAGCTACGTTCATTCTGTTCAAGGGGTCAATTTAAGTTTTGGAGAAAGTGGTTACGTACACTGTCCCAGGTTCTGTAATGATGAGGTCTGAAACAAAACACATGAGTTTCGTTCCATTTTTAAAAGTTTCTCGACGAGTTTTGTCCATGCAAGGGTTATAGAACATGAGCACTGGTTTGCATTCTTCGAAAGCCAGAGAATATTCAATCATCAATAAAAGTGTTTCAGTTGACATATTTATATGGTTACTTCACGTTCACACATAAGGTTAGTTTGTTAAGGGTTCTGATAGCAAATTGTGAAAATTTGTGAAAAGTTGCAAGAAATTTCACTCTATTAAACAAAACTCTTATGTACCAAAGTAAATAAAGCAAGTTGAACATTTTTAAATAAATGAAATCCATACATTTTATTGAAATAAAAAACGATGTCAAACGGGACGAAAAATAAAGTTCTGTCTTACGTATAGAATGATTTCTTTTATCCCTTCTAAATTCAATGAGTTTGAAAGGGAAATTTGATCTTTTGTTTCCTTCGCACCTAATTTAAAAAGAGTCAGAGACAGAGAGTCATCGTGTAATAAGGGTCTATAATCGTGTAGGTAATATGGGACCATCGTATAAGAATAACAAGGTATTATTGACAGTTCAGGCAATAATTGATTCGTGACGTCATTGCGAGTGACTGGTCTCAATTGTTTGTCATTTATGGCAAAGAAAGTAAATAGAAATTGTTTAATTGATAAACAACGAAACCTGCATTGGGATAGAGCTAACAATGTGGCTTCAGTGGCGTGGTGTGTAGTGCATCGGCCTCTGAATCGCAAGGTTCATGGTTCGCCCCCATATGACGGCAAAGAGTTTTTCAATTAATACGAGCATAACCAGACTAAGCACCACTAAAAGGAGTCTGATGATCGAGGTGGCTCTCGTGAAATAGCTATAACTCCAGCCTATAAACTTGGTGGTAACACACACAATTTGTTGTTGTTCATTCAAAATTATTCAATATAAATTGATGTATAATGCGCAGCATGCACTGCACTTGTGTGTGAATTTCCATTTACACACAAGACCCAACTTAAATTGTAAAATTAATTCTTGACCAGTGTCAACTCTTTCAACTCATCCCCCCCCCCCCCTTGTATGACCAACGAATTGTTGGCATACAAATCGGTGCATGGGGAAAAAAAAGAAAGAAACCGACTGAACAATAGCAAGCTTGTGTGTGTTAATAAAAATGCTAGTCGCTGTTGCAATTGATAAACATAGATAGAGCTAACCATGTGGCTTCAGTGGCGCGGTGTGTAGTGCATCGGCCTCTGAGTCGCAAGGTTCATGGTTCGCCCCCATATGACGGCAAAGAGTTTTTCAATTAATACGAGCATAACCAGACTAAGCACCACTAAAAAGAGTCTGATGATCGAGGTGGCTCTCGTGAAATAGCTATAACTAGCCTATAAACTTGGTGGTAACACACAAGTTGTTGTTGTTCATTCAAAATTATTCAATATAAATAGAAATTGTTTATGTTTTGAAGCTATTTGCTATTAAGTCTCAAAGTAAAACAATTAGTGGGGCTGTTAGTGAGACCAACCTTTCATTTTGACCTGACGGGTTGAGCTTTAGTATACAAATAGTCCATGTCCTAACTTTATTTTTAAGAAGTGTTGCCAAGGTGGCAACACTGTCAGAAGGACAAGAAAAGGGTTGCCACAATTCCGAAATGTTGCTTATAAATCGAAAACCAAGGGTCGGGCGATGACCTAAGAACTCCCGTTGGATTCAGCACCCTTGAAACCATAGGACCACATTATTGTTTTTCTCCCACCCCTCCCCTTGCACGAAGGGGGTGGAAAAAAGTCGTTTTGGAAACAAAATTTGAAAAGCCAAGAAAAGTTAGAAAAATATTTTGTTTTATAAAATTTAAAGGTGGTGTCGACACAGAATTTCACAATCTACTACACTACATCCACAGTTGATTGAAAACCTACTTAGGTTTTTTTAAAAAGCCACTTGCAAAGTGCAAGGGAGGGGGGATATGAAAGATTAACAAACTTAAATATTCAGCTTGGTATAATATAAGTATATGACACATGTTTCAAGGGTACTTTTTAATGCCTAATCTTATTGAATCAGAATGAAATCGATACAACCATCTTCAAAAATGTTATAGCCTTTTTTATAAATGATGGCTCAATTTTAAGTGAAACAAGTAAAATTTTACCAAATTCCAACAGCATTGACACGAAACTTGGTCCACCTTTTTTATTTGTCATAAGAAACAAGAATCAAAAGAGTCTATAAAAATATTTATAGTGAAAGGGTGTTTTTTCAGTGAAAGGGAAAAATTTTGAACTATTACCATGAAACCCCTCCCAAAACTCGTACGTTTATGGAAAGTTGGTGAAAATGTTTGATTATACATCGGAACCAAGAATCAAAAGAGACCATTCAAATATCCATGGTCTGTGGGTCTTTTTTGAGAGGTAATCTCGTACCTATTCTAGTCAAAAAATACAATCATTTATAGACATTAACTCTTTAAAAGTAAGATAACTTTTGTATGTGAGCTTGTATCTACTTTATTTTAATGTTATTGGATTCAGCATTAAAAAATACCTTAAAATCATGCACCATATTGCATTTATGTATCTTGGTTTCAAAAACATAAAAATAATCAGTCAAAAACTCTGCTTCTCATTCCCCATTGGAAAACACCCTCAGATAGTTTATATTTGTTAAGTCTCTTTTGTTTCTTGGTCTTGATGAAAAGTCAAATGTTTTCACCAATTTTCATTAACGTTCCAGTTAAGGGAGGGGATTCATAGAAGTAGTTCATAATTTTTCCATTTCAATGAAAAAAAACACCCTTTCACACCAAATATTTTTGTAGACTCTTTTGATTCTTGTTGCTTATTACAAATAAAATATGTGGACCAAATTTCGTGGCAATGCTGTTGAAATTTGGTAATATTTTACTTGTTACACTAATAATTCGGTCATCATTTATGAAGAAGGCTATAACTTTTTGAAGCAAATTGTACCTGGTTCATTTTGATTTAGTAAGATAGGCCATTAAAAAATACCCTTGAAACATGTGTCATATGCTTATATTATTCCAAGATAAATATGTAAGTTTGTTAATCTCTCATATCCCCCCTCCCTAGCACTTTGAAAGTGGCTTTTCAAAAAAACGTAAGTAGGTTTTTAATCAAATCTGGATGTAATATAGTAGATTGTAAAATTCTACGTCGACACCATTTTTAAATTTTATTAAAAAAAAAATATTTCTAACTTTTCTCGGCTTTTCGAATTTTGTTTCCAAAACGACTTTTTTCCACCCCCTTCGTGCAAGGGGAAGGGTTGGTGAAAAAAAATAATGGGGTCCTATGGTTTCAAAGGTGCTGAATCCAACGGGAGTTCTCGGGTCATCGTCCGACCCTTGGTTTTTGATCTATAAGCAACATTTCGGAATTGTGGCAACCCTTCTCTTGTCCTTCTGAGAGGACAAAGCAAAGTTAGGACATAAACTGTTAGTGTACTAAAGCTCTACCCGTCAGGTCGAAATGAATGGTATGCCCTCATATCGTGCACTAACGCCCCTACTAAATAGATATGTTTTGAAGTTATGTTTTGTTAAATTTCAAGTAAAACCATAAATAATTTATTTTTTAAAGCTATGTGCTAGTGAACACTCGCTATGACGTCACACAAAACAAAATATGGCTACCCTTCATCTCATATACAACATTATCTTGTATTTTTATACCATGATATGGGACCATAAATTGGAATGAGCATTTCTTTGTGGTAAAAATTAATGATAATTAACATATCTGTACATATTATGATGTGTGGTGAATATGTGATGCGGAGTGGTGTGGTTGTATTGAAACCCCTTCTGTTCCAATTTTTATCTTTTTCGTATCGTACAAACTCCATTATGACACTTTGACATTTACAAATGTCAAAATGGTGTGTTAAATTAATTTTTGATTTTCTTAGGGCCAGTTGTTCATCCGTGGTTCAGCAATTTTAACTCGCTGATTTTGGCGGATTAATTGTGGTCCAATGATGGTTTGACGTTCAAGTATGTGATAAAAGCCATGTATTTGCTTGAACCATCGTAACTTCGTAGTTATTTCGCCGAAATCAGTGGGTTAAAATTGCTGAGCCACGGATCAAAATTTGAAACACGTTTGTACAATGATTATCACGATACTCTTGTTGAAAAAAATTGTGAAGTAGTTTCATAGTTCATACTAACATTAATCATCTAGTTATTTAAAAAAAATGTTCGGGATCCTGATTTTTCATTGCTTCATAATTGAGAACAAAGAAACCATACGTATCCCTGCTAAAATCTAGCTTCTGAACCAACCGCTGCTTTTGTTTATAAATAAAAGAGACTTTTTGCCCCCCTTTTCTGTGCAGAATTTTCATTGTGTTAATTTAAGGGAACAGAACTTTTATTCTGTCATATTCTAATTTGTCAACGCCCGAAGCTTGAAGCTACATTCCGTTTAGCAAATTTAAGGCCATCTGCACACGACGCGTCTCGTCATAGACGCGTACTGCGCTTATGTGCAGATTGTGTGCAGATTGTATGCAGCGCACATTGATTATAATGAATAACTGGACACGAGGCGTTAGCAACACATATTAGTCACCGCATACAAACAGCAAATCGCTTGTCGTACAGCAGTGTCAGTATCTTCGATGACGCCGGTCGTAAATGTTTAATTTTGTGTGGACAATTTGTTAAAAATGTCAGATTCTTCGCAAAAGTTTGTGTTATTGGTGGAAAACTATGAGTGTTTGTATAACAATAGATTGCAAGAATACTCTAGAAAAGACGTCACAGAAAAAGCATGGGCAGCAATTGCAAAACAAATGCAATGGTCAGGTGAGTTTAATAAAAAAACTTTTTGTATTTATGTATTTTGATCTTAATTATTATAATTCGTTCAAACACAATAGTTTCACTGCCATGGTAAGGCATTTTTTGGAAGTAAAAAATAATTTGCCAAATATTTTCTTAAATTTTGAGGCGATGAAGTTGCGTCTATATTAAACGCTTCCATATGCGGTAGGTTTCCTTAAGCCTGCTGGTTATTTTCTGCCGGGATTGTATATAATGTTCCATCTTTTTTTCGTATGAAACTGTGTAGAACACAAGTACATTGTATAATTGAAATAATTGTTTCGTATTTTTTACAACGAATAGGTGTCATAAAAATCTGAAATTTTTGAGTCATCATTCCAAATGTACACTCTATGTTTTTCCTACCTCGGCTCAGCCTGTAGTTGAAAATTCGCATATTATTAGTCATATTTCTTTCGGGGTATGGTCTCATTATGTTTTTCGTTAAAGGAAATGCACTGTCCGCTGCAGAGTAGTACGGAAATGTTTTGCCACTTTCATCATGTGGAAGTTGAGTTGGAGCTAGTAAAGTATTGTTACTTCGCAACCAACGACCAAAGATCGAAACCCGAAAGATGCCTCCGTCACTGTTTCTTCCAGCATATCCGCACTCTATTGAGGTAAACAGACCATCGGCATCACAACAGCCCATCAAAATAACAGAATGGTAGCTTTTATAATTAACATTGGCCGATCCAGAATTAGGATATTTTTGAATCCTTATGTGCTTGTCGTCGATCGCGCCCAGGCAATTAGGTAATTGCCATAATTCATTAATTTTTGTTGCTATATCTTTCCACCCATCCCATTGGTAACTTCATATATGATTCCTTCAACGTATTCCATATGGCGTTTGTAGTTTCTTCTATAAATCCAATGGTTAGGTTAGGTAGAAGTGGCTGCCAATACTAAGTACTGACACACTTAGACCAAAATTGGTCCTTTGTGATACCACATGAATCTTAAAAACTCCTTCCTTACTCGCTAAAACCGCTTTGAGCTCCTGACGAAGCGTGCTAGACTATAAATGTCTGTGTTTGCCAGATCACTAGGATCGTTAAAGAAGTAAACTCCTAAATGGAGCCTACGTCTGTGGGAAAGAGCAAGGCATGTGCAGAGAAGGTGAGGAATCGTTTCCTCTGCCTCCTCGTCCATGCAGCTTCTGCAGAAATCGTTTGAAGGTACGCCAAGCCGCGCTGCGTGCCTGCCTATTAAACAGTGTCCTGTTATAACACCTACAATAGAGAAAATTTGCATTCTACTTAGAGATATTAAACACTTGGAGCGTTTCAGGTCAAGGTTTGGCCATAGTTGTTTTGTCGCCAAACAAGTAGTGATGTTTTCCCACCTTATGTTTGTTCTCTTCAACACATCTTGCTTCAGTAAAAGTTTACACGTAGCGATGGGTATACCAATAATTACCTTTTCAGGTAAAATGGGTAGTAATGTTCCACTTCTAGCGAGTTCATCAGCTTTACAATTACCTGGAATGTCACTATGACCCGGCACCCAACAAAGATGAATATTAAACTGTTGCACCATCTCCAACAGAGATGATCGACAGTTGAGGGCTGTTCTAGAGTTTGCACAGACAGAGTCCAGGCGGCTTGACTATCAGAGAGGATGCGGATATACGAGCATGATATCACGTTTTCTTTGAGCCAAGACAGTACTTCTTTTATCGCTAGAAGTTTCACCTGGAATACACTACAGTGATTAGGAAGACGGAATGAGAGACTTAAATTTAGTCGCCCCCACCAACCCCATCTTTGGTCCTCGATTCGTCAGTGTAGAAGTGAATTGATTGATCTTCTAAGAATTCCACATCCTCCCAGGTGGATCTGGAAGGTATGGTCACTTCAAAATTTTTATCGAAATTCAATAGTGGGATTGTGTAGTCATTGTTACTAGGAAGTGGTCCGAATGAATTCAGAATAGCGGAGTGACCAATCTCATTATTGATCCACTGTGAAGAGGCTTTGAGCCGAATGGCTGTGCTCGCAGCCGTTTGTTTGCTGAAAATATCGAGAGGTGTCAGATGGAGAAGAGTGTCTAATGCAGCGGAAGGAATCGACCGAAGTGCTCCAGTAGTACATAGAAATGCTGTTCTTTGGACTCTGCTTAGTTTGTCGCGATGTGTCTCTTTATCCAGGGCAGTCCACCATACTGCCACGCCACGCCGTAAGTTAGAATCGGTCTAATTACCGAAATGTATAGCCAGTGAGTAATACGAGGTTGAAGGCCCCATTTACTACCAACGGCTTTTTTGCAAGGGAAAAAACCACTGTGGCTTTTTTCACTCTTTCTTGTATGTTAGGTTTCCAGCTTAACTTCTTATCTAAGATGAGACCCAAGTATTTAGCTTCGTCTGAGAATTTTAGTGGAACACCATTAATAATAGGGGGGTCTATTTGCGGAATTTTGTATTTCCTGGAGAAGAGGACTAGATCTGTTTTATGGGGGTTAATTCCAAGTCCGCATCGATCTGCCCATCGTGTTAGCTTGTTTAGAGCGTTTTGTAGAAGATCTCTTAAAATGTTAGGATGTTTTCCTGATACTGCTATAGCCACATCATCCGCATAGGCAATCACTCTGTAGCTCTCTGCCTCTAAGCTATTCAGCAGTTCATTAACTACCAAGTTCCAAAGAAGGGGAGAAAGCACCCCGCCTTGCGGTGTACCTCTACTGACAGATCTTCTTGCCAAAAAGCCGCCCAGTTTTGAATTGATAACCCTGCTTGTAAGCATCTGATTAATCAGTTCACCAAGCGACCCATCCACATTCAGAAAAGCCAGTGCAGATGTGATTGCAGATGTATCAACGTTATTAAAAGCACCTTCTATATCTAGGAAGGCAACCGTTGTATATTCTTTATAATGGAGGGAATATTCGATGGTACGAACTAGTGTGTGGAGAGCTGTCTCCACTGACTTCCCTTTGCAATAGGCATGTTGAGCTGTAGACAGTAGTATCGTATAAATGCTTGACCGTAGTTCGATATCAATCAGTGGTTCAAAAGTTTTAAGAAGGAAAGATGATAGGCTAATAGGTCTTAAATCTTTAGGGTTTACGTGGGAACATTTACCGGCTTTGGGTATAAACACAACTTTGACTTCTCTCCATAGAAGCGGAATATGGAATAGATTTAAGCAACCATTGAAGATGACTTCCAGAATCGGCAGAATTACTTCTGAATTCATCTGCAGTTCAGCCGGAATGATGCCATCTGGCCCCGCCGACTTGTATGGTTTGAAGCTATTGAGTGTCCATTGTAATTTTTCCCTTGTAATCAGACCTTGTGGAAATGTTAATTTTTCGTTTGTCTTGTAAATAGCCCAGGAGCTCCCGACAGATTTTAGTCAATCATTTCGCCAAAGCTAAGTTTTTGTAAATTGGTTAATTTGACATTGCAATGAAGGGTGGTGGTAATCAGCTGCGGCGCGAGCGGTACCTTGGGCTACAGCAGCCTTTCAAAGATGTAAAAAAAAATGAAAAATGAAACTTTGCATACTGTTAGCCATTACTATAAGGAGTCGAAAAAAACTAATCAGCTGGCTGAAGCGCGGTACTACATACGTCAGCTGCTTACGTCAACATGTAAAAAAACGTGTGAAATTCAATGATTCCGCCAAAGCTGAAATTTGGTTATATGATAGCTTATACATTAATTTACGCAAAAAGACTAATCAGCTGGCTGTATTGCGGTACTAAGACCGTCAGCTGACGTGGTGAAAAGTACAAGTACAAAAATACGGTTTCACATCCCACGCACAAAAAACGATGTCAAACGAGGTTTTCCATCCAGTTTTACAATCATTGTGATTCTATCATAAAACGATTCATTAACTTTTAGTATACCTAACCAAATTTTAGATTTAACAGAACATATATTGCCTATTTGCAGATATTCATACAAACACTTAAATTATTCGTTTATTTAAATCGCAATCGTTTTTGCTGTTATCGTCGCATGTCGGCTGCAGTACTTCGAGTGCCCTATATTTTATCCTGTCTTCTCTTGTTGAATGTATTAAATAAAATGAAAACGTAATCTATTATACAGCTTCTGATTTCACACTACAAAAATAATTAAATTCAAAATTATAAATTTTTAGCAAAATCGAATTTATTTAATTTTGTTCCGTCTTAGTACAGGTAAAATAGGATAAATAAAACAAAAAAAATTAGTACAATCATGAAACTTGGTAAAAACGTTTCATGTATTATGGGAATGAAAAATCAAAAGAGTCTATAAGAATATTTCACATGGAAGGGTGTTTTTTTGAGGGGGAGAGGGGAGGTAATTGTGGTGTATCAAACAGGTTTCGATGAATTATCAAAGATTTTCACCAATTTTCATCAACGTTCCAGTTTCGAGAGGGGACTCATGGTAAAATTTCCCTTTCACTGAAAAAAACACCCTTTAACTATAAAGATTTTTGATTCTTGGTGCTTATGACAAATGAAATATGTGGACCCAGTTTCATGTCAATGCTGTTGGAACTTGGTAATATTTTACTTGTTTCAATAAAAATTCAGTAATCATTTATGAAAAAGGCTCTAACTTTTTTGAAGGTGGTTGTATTGAGTTCATTTTGTTTAGTAAGATTGGGCATTTAAAAATAACTTTAAAACATGTGTCATGTGCTTATATTATACCAATACCAAGATATATATTTAAGTTTATTAATCTTTCATATCCCCCCTCCCCAGCACTTTGAAAGTGGCTTTAAAAAAACGACACGATCTTTAAATTTTATCAATAAAAATATTTTTCTAACTTTTCTTAGATTTTCAAATTTTCTTTCCCAAAACGAATTTTTTCCAAACAAACAAAATTAAATAAATTCGATTTTGCTAAAAATTTATAATTTTGAATTTAATTATTTTTGTAGTGTGAAATCAGAAGCTGTATAATAGATTACGTTTTCATTTTATTTAATACATTCAACAAGAGAAGACAGGATAAAATATAGGGCACTCGAAGTACTGCAGCCGACATGCGACGATAACAGCAAAAACGATTGCGATTTAAATAAACGAATAATTTAAGTGTTTGTATGAATATCTGCAAATAGGCAATATATGTTCTGTTAAATCTAAAATTTGGTTAGGTATACTAAAAGTTAATGAATCGTTTTATGATAGAATCACAATGATTGTAAAACTGGATGGAAAACCTCGTTTGACATCGTTTTTTGTGCGTGGGATGTGAAACCGTATTTTTGTACTTGTACTTTTCACCACGTCAGCTGACGGTCTTAGTACCGCAATACAGCCAGCTGATTAGTCTTTTTGCGTAAATTAATGTATAAGCTATCATATAACCAAATTTCAGCTTTGGCGGAATCATTGAATTTCACACGTTTTTTTACATGTTGACGTAAGCAGCTGACGTATGTAGTACCGCGCTTCAGCCAGCTGATTAGTTTTTTTCGACTCCTTATAATAATGGCTAACAGTATGCAAAGTTTCAGCTTTGACGGTTTGATTTAATTTTTCATTTTTTTTACATCTTTGAAAGGCTGCTGTTGCCCAAGGTACCGCTCGCGCCGCAGCTGATTACCCCATTCTTCATTGTAAAGCCAAATTAACCAATTTACAAAAATCTAGCTTTGGCGCTATTGGTCACCAAAATCTGTCGCGAGCTCCCGGGCTAAAAGGGCAGTGCTATTAACAGTTTGTGAGCTCCCTGGAAAATGAGTATCCAGTAGCAAATTGAGCGATTCTTCGCAAGAGTTGGTCCAGGAGCCATCAGCATTTTTCAGGCAGCTAGGCATAACTGGATTTGTGGAGAGGATTTTTCTTAATCTTGATGCTTCGTAGGCTTCTTCTATATTGCCACAGAATGTCCTCCAAAAAGATCGTTTGGTTTTCCTCAATTCTTTTTTATATATTTATAATGATTCTTTATAGGAATCCCAATCGGACATTACTCTAGTACTTTTAGCTCAATTGAAAAGATTCCTACAGTTTTTTTCTGAGCGGCTCGAGCCCCGAAGTCCACCAATGTGGCTTCCTTTTACCCCTTATTCGAATAAGAGGACAGGAGGTTTCTAATGATTTGTTTAGGGCTAAAGTTAGTTCATTGACTTTGCTGTCAAGATCGTTTATGTTGGATGGAACACTTAAAATGTCAGGTTTAATTAGTCTCTTAAGTGTTTCTCTGTACTTGGGCCAGTCTGTTTTCCTATGATTACGAAAAGTTAACTGGGTAGGAGGTTCATCGTTCAAGCTGAATTGAATGTATCTATGATCAGAGAACGAGTGATCACTAGAAACTTTCCAATTTAAAATCATTTGATAGATGTTGGTGGAGACAAGAATTAAGTCAAAATTTCTTGTCTGTTTCTGGTAACGAAAGTTGGTTCATTGCCTACGTTACATACTATAAGGTTAGTATTTAGGATAAAATCGAAAAGGGACTCACCTCTATGGGTAATATCAGTACTACCCCATACTGTGTGATGGGTATTGGCATCACTCCCAGTAATGAGGCTGATATTTTGCCTTTCTGCTTCAGCGATAAAATTCTTCAGGGTTTTTCCTGGGAGAGGGCCAAGGTGGTCATGGCCGAGATATGCCGATGCTATCCAAAATGTGCCTTTGGTCGTCTCCAGTCTTGCAGCCGTAATATCTCGATCACTGAAATTAGGTAGTAAATATACATTAATGCTACTATTTACTAGTATGCAGGATCTAGGTTCACCTTTACCGGACGCATACAGTAGGTAGTATCCAGGATTCCTGAGTCCCTTTACGATGGATTTCAAAATCCAAGGTTCTTGGATCAGGACGATATCCTCTTCGTTGCTGGATATACGAAGAAGAAGTGAGGCTGACGCCTTGATGGAGTGTTGGAGGTTAATCTGAACTAACTGCAGCATTTTGGCTACAATTAGGCAGATCAGCCTCCACCACGGTATTATCAGGTTCTTCCAAGTCAGAGGACGAACTTAAAAGCTCGTCGCTTAAAAGAACTCTGTTTCAATAGTCTTCAGTCTCCATGTCGGAAAGGCTGTCGACGTTTAGAGAGGACTCCACTGGAGCCGAAGATGCCCTGGATGTATCATATTTCAAACACGGGAAGGTGATAGACATACCAGGGTCCCCGACCACAGCTTCGTCTTCTGAAGGAACATCAAACAGCTTTTTCGCCGTACGGGTGAGGGAGAAGGAGCAACAGACAGCATCATCGCCGTACCGCCTAGAAAGGAATATTATATGATTGGAATCATCGGACAGCTTCATCGCCGTACCGACGAGAGAGGTAACTCATTGGACAGCATCATCGCCGTACCGCCGAGAAGGGAGTGTCGGACAGCATCACCGCCGTACCTAAGGTGGGGGGGAAACACGTTGGACAGCATCACCGCCGTACCTAAGGTGGGGGGGAAACACGTTGGACAGCATCTCGCCGTACCGCCGAGGGAAGGGGTGAGGGATTTACGCTCCCCTCTTTGAAAATGTAAGGCCAAGGCAGTAAAAGTGCATCCAGTTGCCAAAAATCTGAAAATAAAGAAATATTATTATTTGAATAAATGCTTACTAACAAATATTAAATTTATCTTTTGCAGTACCTGATTGTAAGAAAAATGGAAGAACATTCGTAATGGATTTGTCCGGAGCCTTAAGCCATGTCCAAGTGGTTCTTCATCAGAGGAAAAAAACCTTACTTGTTGCGTAGTCTGTCACTTCACCCACAAATCATACAAACAAAAAAAAACTATATTTAGTCTCAACCCCCCAATTCCACTTCACCCAATCCCACCCATCAGACACGCACTTTCAAAAGCATTACTCCGAAAGCAAAATGCGCTGAAAACGTTCACACCAGATTCGTACATTCAAAATCTACGCAGACCTAGTATGTACAAATGCTCCAAGCAAAATCACCCCTGATTAATCCCGAATCTTTTGATACATTCGAGGTATCTATGCTACAGAAAGATATGTACGTATGTACATATGCACCTACCTACCTACAAAACTCAAAAATAAATGAACAGACAAAAAAAAAAAAGGAGAACATCTCCGAACAGAAACCCGTGTGAGTAGAGCAGTAGCGCTACCTACTAATCTACCTACTTCCTAATTGCAAATGCAACCCATAAAAAAAAAAATCGAAAACTATATCGCAATAGCCGATAGATACATACCATACATAAGATGTATGTGCATAACTCAATGTTGTTTTGTAGATAACAACACAGAACGGTTGGAACATTGAATAAATATCGAATGCCAAAATTGTTAAAAAAAAAGAAGTCTTTGCAAACGTATTTATTTAATAATAAAAAGAAAAAAACTCACATAATCCAATGCCATGAACACCAAAGATTCTTAAGATATTAATGTAGGTACAAGCAATAACCTGTGGCGAATTGTGCTGGTCGAACGTATGACCTGAATTTGGGATTTCCCTTTCGGTCGCAAGCTGTTCATCATCACCGAACTCCGATCCACCGCTATGAAGTTCCTCAGCTGTATTAAGGGTTGATGATGACATGAGAGTAGCAGCAAACATGGACAATATTCCGCGACGACGCGACTACCTGAAAAAAAAAGAAAAAAAACATTATTGTAACGATGATAATGGATTGGATTTGTGGTGTCGCTGGAATGTTTCTGGTGCATCCGTTTTGGTATCTGGATCGTTCAGAATCATTCTCAGCAACAGAATTAAACTTATCCTTTTAATTATTGTGATCGTTTCTCCATTGAGGTGGTTAGTGGTCCTATAAAGAAATAAAGTAGATTTGGAAAATGAATGGTTGCACTTTGTAGACTAAAAGCGCACACACGAATGTACTTACCTGGTTGTAATGATGTTTCTTTCCAATTAGAAGTTATCTTCAGATATTTTTATGCATCCCCGGTATCCGAGCATTTGTTGAGTTAATTGGTTGTGGTAGAGGTATAGTTGAGGTCCCGATTGTTTTAAATTTTGATTTTTAATTTCAGATAAGTAAATTTTCACACGTTTATTATAAAATTTGGAAAAAACACAAATGAAAATGAGGAGAAACGTCAAACGTCAAGAAGTTAACGAAGATGCGCGATCTTGTGGCGAGTAGGTACAATTAAAAGGGAAAAAGTGCAATTAGTAGGAAGTAGGAAATCAATCATTATTTACAAATAAACTTTTTTTGTGCAATATTAGGATTATTTATAGTTAAAATGAGGGTAAAGACTGATAGAATTAGGTTATAAGTATTATTAGTTGTTTTCTTTAAGTTATATTATCATTATCAACATTTTTATATCAGGAACTGTTATAAATTATTTATACGGATGTACACACACCCTTTAAGTTAACGACAGAATGACAACCATGATCGAGGAAAATCTTAAGTTCCAATTAGATTCCAAATTGAAAGAACGAAGAATAAAATTGGAAGAGGAAAAGGAAACTAGGGCAATAGGGCAATGACCGGAGTTATGCAAGTTGGAATTTTTTTGCCATTTTTAAAGAAAAAGTGCAACTGGAAGCATCTCGCAAAAGACATAACAGTGCGGTGTATTCGATTTGTTCACGATTTACGGTGAATTTTTTTTTTGAACAATTTTCTTACGAACAAAAGAAAATTATTCCTTGAAGCTAATTATAAAAAAATAATTTGGCTTATATTTATAAGAGTATACTAAAGGTGCGAAATATAATTTCATGAGTGTGTTAGAAAATCATTTAATAAAAGAAAAAAAAAATTTAAATAGATTTACATAGAAAATACCTACATTGGGATTTTACCTAAAAGGCGGCAAGCAACCTAAAGGTGGGAGGCCCACCCACAGATCTCCTGACGGTGGAAATTAACGAAATATCACTTAGCAGAGGTAAATGTTATGAGAACATGTTCAGAAAAAGTACTAAATCGAGAAATATTCCTTAGGTTAAGGGTTGGAAAAGCGCAATTTTCTTCTCTTACTAGTCACATGACTATAGTGCACTGCCAAGGGCATATCGGCACAACTATACAAGTTATATATACGTACATATATACGCGTGTTAATTTAAGTACCACCTAGATACGTACATATAAGGTTATAGATATATACAATTCGAGTGGTTAGAAAAGATTATCCTTAGCCTCTGCGGAGTTTCGTGGTATATTGGAATCAAGTACAAGGATTCTTTTACAGTCACGAGGAGAGTGATAGGGTGTTCCTATAGAAAACGTGGTAGGGAGTTCTGAGTACGATCTGAATAGTACAGTCACGAGATCGTGGTATCCTAAAGGAACAGTTACTTAACCTTTTTGTAAGACTGTGAAGGTTGAAGATACGTAGCGTTTTACGGAAAAGGAAAAGAAAGAACAAGAACGAACATTTTGTTGATTTCAATTGGATTTCATTTGCTTAACTTTAATTTTATAAACATTTTTTTTTACTTGAGTTAATTGAAGTGGACTTAATGTAATAATTTAAACTTATTTTTTTTTATTTTTGATTTACTTAAAATTAAATACTAATCGTGAAAGGAATAATAGAAAGAGAGACAATAGAAAAGTGAAAGATAAATTTTTGTTTGAGATCCTTAGGAAGGCACTAGAAAGTGCTGATCGAAGTGTAATATATATATATATACATATACATTTTATATCTAAAAGTGCGCGAACAAGGCTCAATTACACAACCCCAAACTTACCGTCATCCAGGAACGTGCTGCCGGCAGGACTTCGTGGGACGAAGAAACGTAAGTGATCTTGATTATTATAAAAAAATATCACATTGATATACATACATATAAAATTTATATCTATATATGCATATGAGACTTCCAGAAAGTTAAGAGGGTAAAGACGTTTGGTCGTATCTCATAACTTTTCATTTTGACTTTCTCTTTTTATCTTACCTTATTTTTTTTCTTATTTTTGGATTTTAACTTTTTTTGAATTACATACATACTGTTATTTTTGAATTTTAACTTTTTTATGGAATTACATACTTATTGTTATTTTTGAATTTTGATTTTTTTTAAATTTTGATTTGATTTTAATCATATATAGTCTATAGCATATTTAATGTATTTTTCTTGAATTTTATGGTCCATGGCTAAAATAATAACTATAGTAAAAACATTTAGTAAAATCATAGACTAACTAATAATAAAGACAGGCCGCTTCATATAAGGAAAAAGGACCGGATTTGAGATTGCCTCCACTTAGATTGCCTCCACCTTCAAACATGTTTTGTACTTGGCGAGAAAAGCTTTTGCTGTATATGAAGCTTTCAAGTTGCATCGAACTGAAACTCTTTCACCACTATCGCAAGTGTACCTGTTTTTGTTGTTGGTTTTTGGGTATTTTGTCTGTTTTTTTTTTTTGCAATTAATGAAGGTTGTGAAGCAGTGGTGGTAGTTTTTTTGTCTTCATAGTTTGCTCTAACTTAAATTTTGCTTGTGTGTGTGTACACTTCAGGTATAATTATTTCATTCTTGTCGATCTTGGCAAGAATTTTCGTTTTTAATTTCTTCTGAGGTAGGTTTGAAGGAAAAATTTGTTCTTTGGAGGATTTCTCTGTTTTCACGTTTGGGGTGGAATGGTAGACTTGGTGGCGGTTGTTTGTGTTTGCAATTTTTTGCTCTCATTTATCCTTTTTTGTGCGCTTGCTTGTGTACTCTTGCATATACATTCATAAATATAATATCGATCTTCTAGTAATGATATAAGAATTTTCGTTTTTGGTAGTTTCGAGGATTTCTTTACAGCATCAAAATGTAGGCAGGCGGTATGAAGGAATATTTTGTTAATTTTATGTATTTATTTATTTATTCAGTACCGAAATAAAATTATGTTCAGAAATACAGGTGAATAACATACCTAATTTGTTTAATTGCAAAAATAAACTTACCGAGTCGAGGAGTATGTTCGCAAATGATGTACATAGGTATATAACATTCCTTTAAATCGAGTAAACTTATTGTAAAGTTAAAATGCTATTTTTTGCATAAATTTAGATTCATTATTTCTATAGGTACATTCATGTTTTTTCTATTAATTTTATAGGAAAATGCGCCCGAAAATAGCGATATTTTCACTTTAAACAAATTTGTACATCTTATAGTAATTTATCATGTTCACTTGAATCATTATAATTTTCTAAAAATATAATCCTTGTTATATCATCATTCATTTCATACCTCAAAAAAGAATTAGGTACTGAAGTTATAAACCATTTCCGCAGAGCTTATTCGTGATATTTCAAATCCTGTATTTGTACCTAGTTTGCAAAATTATGGGCTGAGTAATGTTCAAAAATCGATATAAAATCATGTGGTTAGCCTAGAAATATGTCTGATACACCAAAATAACCTGTTATTAATCAAAACTATTATAAAATACAAATTTTTAAAATCGTATTTAAAATGAGAACATTACTGTAAGCCTTGCTTTTAAACCTTTCGAGACCTCTCAACTACTCAAATTAAATGCAAATATAGTTTTAGCATGCATTGCAAATTTATGATTTTTTCAACTTTCTACAGATATCTAGTTTCTGAAAATCGAAGCAGCATTTCTCGACTTACGTAGAATTTAATGCAATTAATTTAATTACAATTTAACTGTGATGATAATTTTTGTCTTTTTTTCTTTTCTTTTTCTTGCCTTTTTTGTTTTTTTTTTGTTGCATTTTTTAAATTTTTGTTTGTATGTTTATTTGTGTGTTGCTCCCAAGCTCCAGAGTTAAGTTTCAATTTATTAATCAATTGCAAGCAAATTTGTATTTTGATCATTTTCGAGGTTAAGCAAAAAAAAATCAAAAAATGTCGATCCCGCTGCATTAAATTCTATATAAATCGAGAAATGCTACTTCATTTTTCAGAAATTAGGTATCTAAAGAAATTTGAAAAAATCTTGAATTTTCAAAGCGTGCTAAAATTATATTTGCATTTAGTTTGAGTAGTTGAAACTTGAGATTCTTTTTTGAGGTATGAAATGAATGATGATATAACAAGGATTATATTTTTAGAAAATTATAATGATTCAAGTGAACATGATAAATTACTATAAGAAGTACAAATTTGTTTAAAGTGAAAATATCGCTATTTTCGGGCGCATTTTCCCATAAAATTAATAGAAAAAACATGAATGTACCTATAGAAATAATGAATCTAAATTTATGCAAAAAATAGCATTTTAACTTTACAATAAGTTTACTCGATTTAAAGGAATGTTATATACCTATGTACATCATTTGCGAACATACTCCTCGACTCCGTAAGTTTATTTTTGCAATTAAACAAATTAGGTATGTTATTCACCTGTATTTCTGAACATAATTTTATTTCGGTACTGAATAAATAAATAAATACATAAAATTAACAAAATATTCCTTCATACCGCCTGCCTACATTTTGATGCTGTAAAGAAATCCTCGAAACTACCAAAAACGAAAATTCTTATATCATTACTAGAAGATCGATATTATATTTATGAATGTATATGCAAGAGTACACAAGCAAGCGCACAAAAAAGGATAAATGAGAGCAAAAAATTGCAAACACAAACAACCGCCACCAAGTCTACCATTCCACCCCAAACGTGAAAACAGAGAAATCCTCCAAAGAACAAATTTTTCCTTCAAACCTACCTCAGAAGAAATTAAAAACGAAAATTCTTGCCAAGATCGACAAGAATGAAATAATTATACCTGAAGTGTACACACACACAAGCAAAATTTAAGTTAGAGCAAACTATGAAGACAAAAAAACTACCACCACTGCTTCACAACCTTCATTAATTGCAAAAAAAAAAAAAACAGACAAAATACCCAAAAACCAACAACAAAAACAGGTACACTTGCGATAGTGGTGAAAGAGTTGCAGTTCGATGCAACTTGAAAGCTTCATATACAGCAAAAGCTTTTCTCGCCAAGTACAAAACATGTTTGAAGGTGGAGGCAATCTAAGTGGAGGCAATCTCAAATCCGGTCCTTTTTCTTTATATGAAGCGGCCTGTCTTTATTATTAGTTAGTCTATGGTAAAATACATGGGTTTTGAATTGGAAGTGATGATTTGCTAAATTCTCTTTAGCGAAGGTGTGTGGTGGCTTGACTGGCCCGGCTTCCTGGGGGTGGGCCGTAATGAAAGAGGAGATGACTTGAGAGGAAGTGACGAACGCTTGACTTAGGGATGTGACGGACAATATCTGTTTTAACGAGATTTGTGGTCGGGGGTTGCATTAGGGGTTATCTCCTATAACTAGGCTACGGAGATAACATAGGTTGTATTTTATGTAAATACAAGGGAGGGTTGCCAACCTTTGACATTAACACCTGTCAATGCTTTCAGTGGTTTGGCGAACCATTGTCTGGGAGGGACAGTGGGATGCTTGAGGATATTTCTGGGGAAGAAATCGAAAAGATTTTTTTTATTAGTTATATGTAGATTTAAATAGGTTTAGATTAGAGTTAAGGCTCATATAATGGAAAATCATTATATCCTAAGGGGATATAAAAATAGTTAGTTATTTAGGGTTTAGAAGTTAGTTTAGATTTATTTTTGCTTTCTAATTTTCTTGTCGTTTCTTACGAGAGTATCGAATTGGACCCCGCTCTTCCTCTCAGACAGTGGCATAGGTCACTGAATTTGTGCATTATTTTTTTTCTTCCTCTACCTAGTTTCCTATTCCTATCCTATCCCCATTACAAGGCATGATATTTTTTTGTTTGATGAGTGGGAGGTGTATGGAGGGGGGCAAGAACCACCCCGTCCTGTCGAGCTTAGCCGAGCTGAAACAAGCATGCCAAGGCCCCTTCTCCAGCACCGAAGATGCCTCCGTGGCCAACCCCAACTCATAACAATGGCGCCCAACGGTATCGAACGGCTTACAGATCCATCTCATCTTCAAGGAGATGATTTTTTTTATACGAAGGTCATCCCCTTGGATTTGCGATAATCTGATACTGTAACAAAGAGAACACATACTATATACTCTCTTGTTTCTATTTATATATATACTTATGTAGATAGGACTATATAATTAATGTACTAGCTTACAAGAGTCAGTTGCATTCGAGATCTCCTACTGAATAAACACCAACTTACAAAATACTCGTTTCATTAGAACACTACATGGCGACGAGGATTATTACATAAAAATTAGTTACTTATAATTAAGTTAAGTACAAGAAGTTAACAAGAAGTGAATGGGGTTATCCAAACCTTTAAAGAAAAAGCTACCCGAATATAAAGTACCTCGTGGAAGACCGCCAAAAACACGTGTAATTACAATCATTAAAAGTATGGATTTCTTAAAGAAAGTAGACCCGTTAGTGGTAGATGGCCACATGGCAGAGCAGTGGAAAAAATTCAAGCAAAATTTTGGAATTTTTTATATTGCTGCTGAGCTGGATAAAAAACCAGATGAGATCCAAGCTGCAATTTTTCTGAATGCTGTTGGATCGGATGCAATAGAAATCTATAATACGTTCACGTTAACAGACGAACAACGAAAATCGTACAAAGAAATTGTTGATGCATTTGAAAGGTATTGTTTGCCAAAAACCAATGAGGCATATGCAAGCTTTAAGTTCCACAGTCGTAATCAGCAACCAGGAGAACCGTTTGATCACTTTTTAATGGAAATCAAAAAATTAATCAGAGAGTGTAACTTTGGAGACCAAGAATCAAGAATGCTAAGAGATCGGATTATATTAGGCGTGGCAGACAAAAATTTGCAAAAACGATTGTTGGAGAAGGAGGATGTTGACGCTGATAAAGCCATCAGTATCAGTAGGACATCGGAGTTGACATCAAAGCAAGCAGCAAAAATTCAAGAACGAAGCATGGACATTGGTGTTGGAGTAAACTCAGTGGGTCACGAAGACATGCAGGTAGCAGAAGGTGATGGGAGTCGAGCAGTGGAAAGCATGAACATTAGAAGGGATGGTAGAAAATTTGCTTATAAGAATAATGATTCTTCTAATTTTAATTCAAATAATTATAGGTCAAGTGAGGTTATGAACACGTGGAGTGTCACATGTAAATTTTGTGGTGGTCGGCATCAAAAAGGAAAGTGTCCTGCTTGGAAAAAGCGCTGTAATAAGTGTGGGTTATTAAACCATTTTAGTTCAGTATGTTTGAGAAAAAAGGTACGTGATATTGTTATTGCAGATAATCTTGAGAGTGCTTTCATTGATTCAGTTTCCAAAGCTAACGGTTCACAAACAGAACGTGCTTGGTTTAAAAATATTAAAATTGGTAGTATGAATGTCTCATTTAAACTAGACACCGGGGCCGAAATTAATATAATTCCATTCAATCTTTTTATTAAAATGAAAGGTGCTAAGCTTGAAAAAACTAATATTATTTTAGAAGTTTACGGAGGAACACAGTTAAGGCCGAAAGGATGCACTCTGTTGAAATGTGAAGTGGATCAGAAAGAGTTTGAGCTGAGTTTAATTGTAGTAGATAGAGAAACTGTTCCAATTTTGGGAATAAATGCTTGTGTTACATTAGGATTAGTTAGAAGAATCGATCAGGTAGAAGTTGGAAAAGAACAGATTTTAAAAAAGCATGCAGAGGTGTTTGAAGGGATTGGGCAATTTAAAAAAGAATGCAAAATAGAACTTAAAAATAATTGTACGCCCGTAATCAGATCAGCAAGAAGAGTTCCTTTGACATTGATGGACCCTTTAAGAACAGAATTAGACAAGTTATGCAAATTGGGTATAATTGAACCGGTTAATGAGGCGTCTGAGTGGATTTCAAACCTAGTTATAGTAGAGAAAAAAGATAAAAGTTTGAGGTTATGCCTCGACCCAAAATATTTGAACGAAGCTATTATAGACGAACCATGTATGATTCCACTGTTTGAAGAAATATCAGCTAAGCTTAAAGGCAAAAAAGTATTTTCAGTGCTAGATTTAAAACAAGGATATTACCAAGTACCACTAGACAAAAAATCATCAAAGCTTTGTGCCTTTTCAACTCCATTTGGGATTTTCCGATTTTTACGTTTACCATTCGGTATAAAAACAGCTCCTCAAGTTTTTCAAAAATACAATGTGAACATATTTCAAGATATAGGAGGCGTAGAAGTGTACGTTGATGATTTGTTAATAGCAGCCGATGGATTTGAAGAGCATGACAGAATTTTTAATCAGGTAATGGAACGAGCGAGAGAACAAAATGTAAAGTTTAATAAGGATAAATTACAATATAGGCTTACTGTGGTGCGTTACTTAGGGCATGTTATTTCGAGTGATGGAATTAAATATGATCCAAAATACTTAAATGCCATAGAAAATCTTAAGCCGCCAACAAATAAAAAGGAATTGCAAACTTTGTATGGCATGATAAATTATTTAAGGGACTATATTCCAAATATGTCAGCACTTTCCCAACCCTTGCGTGAGCTTTTGAAAAAAGATACCGTGTTTCACTGGACGGTTTCTCATGATGAATGCATGTCTAAATTGAAAGAGATTTTATCAACGGCCACTCCTTTGCAACCCTTTGATTTTCGAAAGGAAATAGTTATTCAGGCTGATGCGTCAAAATTTGGGCTAGGATGTAGTTTGATGCAAAATGGAAAACCAATTTTTTATGCCTCACGAAGTTTATCTTCAACTGAATGCAACTACGCTCAAGTTGAGAAGGAATTGCTTGCAGTCATTTTTGCCTGTGAAAAATTTCATAAATTTATTTATGGCCGAAAAATAAAGGTTTTGACAGACCATAAACCCTTATTAGGACTGGCTTGTAAAGAAGTAGGTAGGGTACCGTCTGCCAGACTACAACGCATGCACTTACGACTGCTAAAATATGATATAGATTTTGAATATTTGCCAGGGAAGAAAATGCTAATAGCTGATTTGTTATCTAGAAACTTCATTGAAGGTGAAACGAAGGCAGAAATTGAAGACATAAATGAAATTGTACATTCAATAAATATAAGTGATGAAAAAATAAAGATATTTAGAAAAGAGACAGGTATGGATCCGGTTCTTATTGAATTAATTAAAACAATTAAGAGTGGTTGGCCCAATGGGAAAAATCAATGCAAAGATATAGTTAAATACTTTTGGAAGTTTAAAAACGAGCTAAGCACTGAAGATGGAATAGTATTTTTTAATGACAGAGTTTTTGTTCCTACTGTCCTGAGAGCTGAGATGTTAGAAACGCTCCACCTGTCTCATTTCGGTGTAGAGAAAACCAAGGCACGAGCAAGAAGTCTTGTGTATTGGCCAGGTTTAAGCAGTAGCATAGAAGAGATAGTGTCAAAGTGCAGTGTTTGTCAAAAACATAGACAAGGACAAGCAAAAAAGCCAATGTTGCCACATGATATTCCGCCATTTGCATTCTTCAAGATTGGAATGGACATAATGGAATTTGAAGGAAAATCATATTTAGTAGTTGCAGATTATTTTTCGAAATTTTTGGAGGTTGTACACATTAAAAATAAAACTGCCGCAGAGATCATATCTAAGCTAGAAACTTTATTTTCCACTCACGGTATTCCTAGACAAATCATTGCTGACAATGTCCCATTCGGATCGTTTCAATTTAGAAAATTTGGCACAGATAATGATATTGATATCATTACCTCCAGCCCAAGGTACCCACAATCCAATGGATTTGCTGAAAGGAATGTGCAAATTACTAAATTAATGCTTATCAAATCTAAGGAAACCAAAACTCAGTTATGGAAAATTTTGTTAGAATTTCGAAATACTCCTATTAAAGGAAGTCTTCTATCTCCCTCAGAATTGCTACTTGGTCGAAAAACCAGATCATTCTTACCAGGGAAATTAGCATTGTTTAAACAAAGGAATAACAAACAGTTTGAAGATACTTTGGTGAAACACAAAAACATAAACAAATATTACTATGACAAGAATTCAAAAAATTATGAAGATAGTTTTAAAATAGGAGAGACAATATGGTTTAGGAATGAAAAACGAAATTGGGTTCCCGCCGTAGTAATAAAGAAAGATAGAGCACCTAGATCTTATTGGATTGATGTGAATGGTTCTATATTACGACGAAATACGCGTTTTTTAAGACACTCAAGAGCTTCTGAAAATAACTCATGTACCAATATCTGAAATATTTGATTTAAAGTTTAAAAAAATAAGTAACTTTGAAGCCGATCACCATAAAATAATTTATAATGAATTTGTAAAGAATTATATTTAATTACTAATATTTCTGTATGTATATACATACTTATTTTTTGATTTACTATTTAATATTAAGGTTTTTGGATTCGAGCTTATGAATGATTAATAAGTAATAACTTAATTTCTGAAGAGTTTTATGAATTACTTTATTTCTTATATGTACCTAGGTTATTTTTGTTTTTTTTTTTTAAGGGGGGAGATGTAACAAAGAGAACACATACTATATACTCTCTTGTTTCTATTTATATATATACTTATGTAGATAGGACTATATAATTAATGTACTAGCTTACAAGAGTCAGTTGCATTCGAGATCTCCTACTGAATAAACACCAACTTACAAAATACTCGTTTCATTAGAACACTACAGATACATTTGTTTTCATAGTTTTTTTACTTCCCTATCCCATATAGCACAAATTTAGGGACCGTTAAAGCTCTTTGTGAGGCGATAGATGAAAGATAGCTGTCCGATCTTACGGGTCAAGAACCTGAAGATTTAGTGAGGTGATCTGAAGTCTGTCGCAAGTCAGAGAGCGGAATGGGGTTGAGATGCCGCACACTTGTCGCTTTCCATACAGTCAGGCACAGCCAGACTGTGATGTACCTTTTGTCTAAGGCTGAGGTAGCTCACCGGGTTCCGGGGTTCTTACTAAAGAAGTACAAAACTTTAGCTTTAAGTCAATTCCTTTATTAAGTTATAGATCCAGAATTGTCTTAATATCTATTATAATGTATTTCGTTATTTAGGTAAATTATAGTACTGCTAGTCTTGCTGCGTTATGACGGCTGACTCCTTGTGTTGTTATTGCTGGTTATCCTCCTGGCTTGCGTCTTTTCACGGAAACTCACGTTGTTTGGAGATATACACATCCAGTGTGGCACGGGTCACGTGCTGGGTCCAGTGGAATGAGTGGGAGGAGTCGGTAAAATCACAGCAACAGGCTGGCAAAATCTCGGTACAACCGGTAAAAATCACAGTACAACTGGTAAAAATCTCGGTAAAACCGGTAAAAATCACAGTAAAACTGGTAAAAATCTCGGTACAACCGGTAAAAATCACAGTACAACTGGTAAAAATCTCGGTAAAACCGGTAAAAATCACAGTAAAACTGGTAAAAATCTCGGTACAACCGGTAAAAATCACAGTACAACTGGTAAAAATCTCGGTAAAACCGGTAAAAATCTCAGTACAACTGGTAAAAATCTCGGTAAAACCGGTAAAAATCACAGTAAAACTGGTAAAAATCTCGGTACAACCGGTAAAAATCACAGTACAACTGGTAAAAATCTCGGTAAAACCGGTAAAAATCACAGTAAAACTGGTAAAAATCTCGGTACAACCGGTAAAAATCACAGTACAACTGGTAAAAATCTCGGTAAAACCGGTAAAAATCTCAGTACAACTGGTAAAAATCTCGGTAAAACCGGTAAAAATCACAGTAAAACTGGTAAAAATCTCGGTACAACCGGTAAAAATCACAGTAAAACTGGTAAAAATCTCGGTAAAACCGGTAAAAATCTCAGTACAACTGGTAAAAATCTCGGTAAAACCGGTAAAAATCACAGTAAAACTGGTAAAAACTCGGTACAACCGGTAAAAATCTCAGTACAACTGGTAAATTCGGCACTTGGTCCTCTTCGTTATCTAGACCCCTTACCACTGGTGGGGGGAAGTCTTGACTTGGACTAAACGCGTTGTGCCGTCGTTGACGGCGAGTTCGACACTGATTATGTCGATTGTATGGCGGCTTCTTATAGCACTTTCCAGCTGAACCATTCGTGAGTTGTAAGGCTGCGAAGTGTAATTTTCCTAGAATTGTCCCTCACATTACCACGTCATCATTTCTTAGTGAATATTATTCTTGTTATTTTAGGCCAAGCAATGTAGGGTGCGGGGAACGGGCTTTGTTCTATTTATGCATTGTATCGCTTATCATTGCCATAGGTGAACGGCAGGAGGTTGGTTGGCTGATAGCATCTTGATAATCCACCATTCAGGTCCTAGGCCATCATTGTTATTAGCAACGTGCAGGAGGCAGGAGGATGATCGCTTCTTGTGCTAAAACTCACCATCGATGTTCTTGATCGTTGCCTATTTGCTGCTTTCAGTGGAGTTCTTCCTTCTTCGTACCTATTTTCTTATGTATTTTCACCACACCTAGTTCTTGTTGTTGTTGTCCTCCGGTGGGTGTGGGGAATTTCTAATTTGCTGCTGATAATCTATGTGATAGCCTTTGGTAGTCAGTTGTTGGTTGCAGCTTGCGGTTTGTACATGGTTTGGGTGCATGCGGTCGGATGGGTAAGTATTTTCTACTTTTCAGGTGCGTAGTCCGGTGGGGGCATCAATGTAGGAAATATATGGGGCAGGTATCTAGGTTTCGTTATGGGAGTTCGGGGTATAGGGAATGGTTGTTAGGATTGGGGCAGGTGCGTAGGTAAGGGGGGAGGTGGAATTGTAATGCTTCATTACAAACCCCTCCTTCTTTGGAGACGAGAACCTTCTCGTCTTGCGTTTAGGTTTGGGAGGTTTGTTTTTTTTTTTGTTTTGTTTTTGTTTTACCCTGGTGGGTTTTTTTTTTGTTTTCTCTCTTTTTTTTTTGTTATTTTTATTTTTATATTTTTTTTTTGTTTTTTTTTTCCTTTTTTTTTATATAACTAAAGCGGCTCCTGGCCGTTGTAAAAAAAAATAAATATAGCTTCTTAATAAAAAAAAATAAAAAAACTTCAGGTTGATAAAAATAAAAAACTTAGGGATAGGTAGTTTCGATTTATACTTAGAAATCGACGTCCTTTACCAGGTTACCGAACTTTAATACCGCCTTCCCTGGCTTTGTCACTAGGGCCGTAACCTGGCCCCAACTCCTTTTGAATAGGAGCCTCTGGCGTCGAAAATTGGGGTTGTATCTCTTATGAGCCCTGATATCTATGCCTCTAAAGGGGTCGCTGGGCATCCTGGAGATACGTGAATTCCGGTTACTGGGTGCGTGTGTTGACATCACGGAGATCGCACTGGAAGACGGGGGGCTATCGTTATCGTCAATAACGATTATGTTCCCCTCCGCCTGCTGGTTGGGCTCATTTGGTTCACCTATAAAAGTTGCACATCCTGGGGTCTCAGGCCCGTCATGGTCCATCAGGCTGGTAATTCCTGGTGTACGGGGCCGCTCCTCAAATACCTTGGGTAAACCCGCCATCGCTAGTTTGATTGCGCGGGCCTCCGCTGGGTCTCCTTTGCTGGTGGATAGCTTATTGGCAAATTCTGACGTTGTCGTTTGTGGGCTGGTACCTATTGGTTTTTTGGTCATGGCATTCGGCTGTTTCTTCCTTCCGGCGGCTGTTGCACGCACTGTTCTTGTGGTCTTTGCTTCAGGGTTCCGGAGCGGCGGTGGAATCAGGACCACAGATCTTATTACCGGCCTCTCTGGTAATTGTGTGGTGTCCGGCGGTTGCAGTGGTGGTGGAGCAAGCACTCTCCGCGGTTGTGTTCTCTGCCTTTCCCATGGATTCGATGGAGTTGCCATTCTTGTACGTGTTGCGAGGTCGGTGGCTGGCTTCAGACTGGTGATTTGGTCCACATTGTCAGTTCCTTTTATATCACGGAGATGACAGCGAACTAACTGTTTTCTGGAGCTTTTGTTTTTGTTTCCGTCTATTTCTCTTAGCAACACGATGACTGGGGAAAGGAATTTCACCACTTCAAAGGGTCCATCATACCGGGGTGCTAGTTTTTCGGTGAAGTGATCGACGGCTGATGAAAGCACCCTTGCCCTTCGGTACACATGGTCACCTATACTAGGTTTCCAAGCTCTTCTCCTTAAATTGTAATATTTCCCCTGTGTCTCGGCGGCTCTTTTCAGATTAGTCGATACAAGCTCATATAGGGATTTTAATCTTTCTTGTCTAGTAGAGATAAGTTCAGGGTTATTTTTGTCGCCGTTACTTGGCGGCTCAGGTTGTCGAGGCATTCGTAACTCTCGACCATAGTTTAATAAGGCGGGTGAAAATCCAGTTGATGCATGCTTGCTTGTATTTATTGCAAAGGTAAGTTCCGGTAGATGCTCGTCCCAAGTCCTATGGTTACCCTGCACGTACTGTGCTATCATTGTCTTAAGGACTCGATTAACTCGTTCAGTAGGGTTCTCCTGAGGGGTGTATGGGGCGGTTAGTAGTTGTTTTATTCCTAGCTCCTCTAAGAATGTCGTGAACTGCTGACTCACAAACTGAGATCCATTGTCAGAAAGTAAGACGCGGGGGATCCCAAATTGATAGATGATCCTCTCCCTCATGCATTTTATTAGTGTTGCTGACGTGGCTGCTCGTAAGGGTATCGCTTCTACCCATTTCGTGAATTTGTCGACGAATACTACCAGCATCGTATTGCCCTTCATGGACCGCGGCAGCGGGCCCACGAAATCCACTGAGACGGTGTCCCAAGGACTATCTGCTGGATTGGAGTGCATCAGCCCACTGGGCTTTATCTGGGGTATTTTGTACTGGTTACATTTGTTGCATCTCTTGACATACGTCGTGATGTCGCGGAACATACCCGGCCAGTAGTAAGCCTTCATAACTCTGTCTGCAGTTTTAGCAATTCCTAAATGACCAGCCGTGACGGCATCATGGTTTTCCCTCAGGATTTCATCTCGTTCCTTCAGTGGTACACATAGCTTCCAATCTAGGCTATGGTCGGCTAAGGGGTGCGCTGCGAACTTTCTATATAGCGCGTCTCCTTGGATTTGGTAATCCTCAAATTTGCCTGGATTGTTTTGGATCTGTTTTTTTCGTCGTTGTGTCCAGTCTTCTTCTTCGTCTTGAAGGACTAGTAAGTCACTGTCTATCATAGGCAAGGGATCTCTAGACAGTGTATCCGCTACCACGTTCATTGCTCCCTTACGGTACTGGATTTCAAAATCATATTGCTGCAACTCGATTGCCCATCTGGCAAGTCTTCCCGAAGGATTTTCAAGCGAGTGCAACCATTTAAGAGAGTGATGATCGGTGATAACAGTGAAATGATACCCCTCTAAATACGGTCTCATCTTACGTATTCCCCATAGTATTGCCAAACATTCCTTCTCTGTTACAGAGTACTTCTTTTCTAGATCGGTTAAGGTACGGCTGGCATAGGCTATAACTCTTTCTTGGCCCTTTGTGTTTTGTGATAATACAACTCCCAATCCGTATTGACTCGCATCGGTTTGGAGCGTAAACGGTAATTCAAAATCTGGGCACATTAACACTGGGGCTTCGGTGAGCTTATCTTTCAATTGCTTGAAAGCTGCTTCTTGGGTTTCTCCCCATTCCCATTTTTGGGTCTTCTTCAATAATTTCGTAAGGGGCGTGGCTAACATTGAAAAATTTTTAATGAAACGGCGGTACCACGATGCGATGCCTAATATACGGCGCAACTCTTTAACGTTCTTAGGGGCTTTAAGTTCTTGTACCGCGGCGATTTTATCCGGGTCTGTACTAATGCCTTGATCACTGACGACGTGCCCGAGGTACTTTAGCTCTCGTTTACAAAATTCGCATTTTTCTCGGTTGATTTTCAGGTGAGCACTTTGAAGGCGTTTGAAGACCTCTTTTAAATGTCTTAAATGTTCTTCAAAGGTTTTGCTTATAATGATGATATCGTCTAGGTACGCAAAAGCATAGGGGTCCATATCTGCCCCTAACACGGAATCTAGCATTCGCTGAAAAGTTGCCGCGGATGAATTTAAGCCGCATGGTAGTACCTTCCATTGGTACAGGCCATGTCCTGGGACGGTAAAGGCGGTTGCGGGACGGGATTCCGGTTCCAAGGGTATCTGCCAATAACCTTGCTTTAGATCGATGGTCGATATGAATTTGGCTTGCCTCAACTTGTCAAGTATTGCGAATATCTGCGGAAGGGGGTATGCGTCCATTACTGAAACTTCATTTAGCTGACGGTAATCGACACACACTCTCCAGGTCCCATTTTTCTTCTTTACCAAAACTATTGGGGAGCTATATGGGCTGTTCGAGGGTTCTATTTTACCGGTACGTAGAAGGTCATCTATCTCCTCGTCTATCACCTTTTGCATAGCGGGGTTTCTCGGGTAGTACCTTTGCCTGAAAGGTTCATCGGTCTTTAAACGGATGCGGTGCGTGGCTGCGTTAGTAATGTTATTTAGTTTTACAAATTTCGGTAGTTCCTGGTCTAACAAGTCATTCAGCCGGTCTTGCTGGGGCTGTGAAAGGGGTTTACCTCCGAGAAGACATAGTTGATCTCGAACATCAGTATTCGGGTTTTGCATCGCCATCAGTTCCTTTCCTCCTATAGACATCGCGAAGTCCAATTTCTTCAAGATGTCCATGCCAAGAACAACTGCATCAGTGAGCTGCTTTAAGTATGTCACTTCCCCGGTGATGTGTTTATCACCTACGGTTAGGGCGACTCGGTAATGCTCTCTACTGATTACCGGGGCACCATTCGCCATGTGTATCGCATGCCTTTGGTAACGTACTGTTATTTTAAGCTTCTTAAGAGTCTCCCTTACTTTGGTGCTAATGAAAGACTTTGTAGCCCCAGTGTCTATCAGAGCTGTAAAGGTATGGCCGTACAGGGAAATGGGCAGGAAACATCGTGGATCTTTCCATAATTCTAGGTTGGGTGTTTGCGGTGGTTGTGTCTTGGTTGGTACATCTTTTAGAGGGATGTCGGTTGAAAGGGGTAATGTGTCAGATACCGCGTTGGTATTGACACTTTCTGCTGCTGCAAATTCAGTGGTTCCAGTTATGCCTGCAACCCTAGTTTCAGACACATCTTCCTTCCGAGAGTTTTCAGGAGGGCATGGATCATATTTATCTAAATTTTGGTTAGTCGGATCTAGTAAAGATGGGTTTGGGTCTTGATCTGTGCCGGGCATATCGCTTAACATGGAAGCTCTGTGAGAATGACAAGGACAATCACGCGTCATTCGCCCATCTTCTCCGCAAAAGGAGCAGAACATGCGAAAAGGGCGGCGGCAGTTTGGCTTAGAGTGCCCAATCTGTTTGCAATTCCAGCAATGGGTTGCACGGTCGTATGGTTCCGAAGATGATACAGGATTATGCTTAGAGGCTGGGCGGAGCAATGTTTGAGGGGGTCTCTGGACTGGCCTGGCAGCAGTTGTCGGTGCCTGGGTTTGACTTTCTTTCTGAATGTATTCAAACTCCTCAGCCAACCCCATCAGTTCTTCCAAGGTTCTAAAATCCTTGCGCCGAATGTACAAGTGGTATTCGGGTCTAAGTCGGTCATAGATTCGGTCAATACTTTCATTGATTCTCATTGTGGGGTGTTGATGTATTAAGTATTGTGTTGCTTGGATAAAATCCTTGGCTTTCTCTCGAGGGCCTTGCCTCTTCTTAGTAATTTCGTCCTCTAATTTGTTTATAAATCGGGCAGGTAGAAAATGCTCTAAGAACATTTTGTAAAATTCTGGCCAGGCCTTGAGTCCAGCCCTGTTTATGCGATACCACTCCAGGGGCAGTTCCTCTGAATATTTCCGGCAGCGTTCGAAGAACTTCATTCGGATATATTTTGTAGCAATCGGTAAGTTCTTCCAGACGTTTGATAAATTCGAGTGCATTTCCGGAAGAATCAAATTTTAAGCCCCATTTCCTTACGATATTCATCACCTCTGCCTCACGGTTAAGTGAAGATTTAACAATTGACTGGGTCACGGGTTGTGCATTAGGCAAAGATTGGCTTTGGTCTTCTAACTGGGGTGCGATCGGGGTATTAACTGCATTTGGTATTTGAATCTGGTTAACATCGTGGGGATAGTACCATTGCCTATACTCTGGTAGCCTTGTCATACGGTCGTACTCATATAAGGCTGGGTATGTCGTGGTGGGGATTGATGTTGCCGTGGAAGCGGTAAGGGTGGTAGCCATGGAAGCGTGCCCGTTACGGAGTGGTTGGTTCGGTACCGAGTAGGAGTATTTGGTGTATGCCTGTGTTTCAGTTGTTCTTGTTGTTGTTGTCCTCCGGTGGGTGTGGGGAATTTCTAATTTGCTGCTGATAATCTATTTGATAGCCTTTGGTAGTCAGTTGTTGGTTGCAGCTTGCGGTTTGTACATGGTTTGGGTGCATGCGGTCGGATGGGTAAGTATTTTCTACTTTTCAGGTGCGTAGTCCGGTGGGGGCATCAATGTAGGAAATATATGGGGCAGGTATCTAGGTTTCGTTATGGGAGTTCGGGGTATAGGGAATGGTTGTTAGGATTGGGGCAGGTGCGTAGGTAAGGGGGGAGGTGGAATTGTAATGCTTCATTACAAACCCCTCCTTCTTTGGAGACGAGAACCTTCTCGTCTTGCGTTTAGGTTTGGGAGGTTTGTTTTTTTTTTTGTTTTGTTTTTGTTTTACCCTGGTGGGTTTTTTTTTTGTTTTCTCTCTTTTTTTTTTGTTATTTTTATTTTTATATTTTTTTTTTGTTTTTTTTTCCTTTTTTTTTATATAACTAAAGCGGCTCCTGGCCGTTGTAAAAAAAAATAAATATAGCTTCTTAATAAAAAAAAAATAAAAAAACTTCAGGTTGATAAAAATAAAAAACTTAGGGATAGGTAGTTTCGATTTATACTTAGAAATCGACGTCCTTTACCAGGTTACCGAACTTTAATACCGCCTTCCCTGGCTTTGTCACTAGGGCCGTAACCTGGCCCCAACTCCTTTTGAATAGGAGCCTCTGGCGTCGAAAATTGGGGTTGTATCTCTTATGAGCCCTGATATCTATGCCTCTAAAGGGGTCGCTGGGCATCCTGGAGATACGTGAATTCCGGTTACTGGGTGCGTGTGTTGACATCACGGAGATCGCACTGGAAGACGGGGGGCTATCGTTATCGTCAATAACGATTATGTTCCCCTCCGCCTGCTGGTTGGGCTCATTTGGTTCACCTATAAAAGTTGCACATCCTGGGGTCTCAGGCCCGTCATGGTCCATCAGGCTGGTAATTCCTGGTGTACGGGGCCGCTCCTCAAATACCTTGGGTAAACCCGCCATCGCTAGTTTGATTGCGCGGGCCTCCGCTGGGTCTCCTTTGCTGGTGGATAGCTTATTGGCAAATTCTGACGTTGTCGTTTGTGGGCTGGTACCTATTGGTTTTTTGGTCATGGCATTCGGCTGTTTCTTCCTTCCGGCGGCTGTTGCACGCACTGTTCTTGTGGTCTTTGCTTCAGGGTTCCGGAGCGGCGGTGGAATCAGGACCACAGATCTTATTACCGGCCTCTCTGGTAATTGTGTGGTGTCCGGCGGTTGCAGTGGTGGTGGAGCAAGCACTCTCCGCGGTTGTGTTCTCTGCCTTTCCATGGATTCGATGGGAGTTGCCATTCTTGTACGTGTTGCGAGGTCGGTGGCTGGCTTCAGACTGGTGATTTGGTCCACATTGTCAGTTCCTTTTATATCACGGAGATGACAGCGAACTAACTGTTTTCTGGAGCTTTTGTTTTTGTTTCCGTCTATTTCTCTTAGCAACACGATGACTGGGGAAAGGAATTTCACCACTTCAAAGGGTCCATCATACCGGGGTGCTAGTTTTTCGGTGAAGTGATCGACGGCTGATGAAAGCACCCTTGCCCTTCGGTACACATGGTCACCTATACTAGGTTTCCAAGCTCTTCTCCTTAAATTGTAATATTTCCCCTGTGTCTCGGCGGCTCTTTTCAGATTAGTCGATACAAGCTCATATAGGGATTTTAATCTTTCTTGTCTAGTAGAGATTAAGTTCAGGGTTATTTTTGTCGCCGTACTTGGCGGCTCAGGTTGTCGAGGCATTCGTAACTCTCGACCATAGTTTAATAAGGCGGGTGAAAATCCAGTTGATGCATGCTTGCTTGTATTTATTGCAAAGGTAAGTTCCGGTAGATGCTCGTCCCAAGTCCTATGGTTACCCTGCACGTACTGTGCTATCATTGTCTTAAGGACTCGATTAACTCGTTCAGTAGGGTTCTCCTGAGGGGTGTATGGGGCGGTTAGTAGTTGTTTTATTCCTAGCTCCCTCTAAGAATGTCGTGAACTGCTGACTCACAAACTGAGATCCATTGTCAGAAAGTAAGACGCGGGGGATCCCAAATTGATAGATGATCCTCTCCCTCATGCATTTTATTAGTGTTGCTGACGTGGCTGCTCGTAAGGGTATCGCTTCTACCCATTTCGTGAATTTGTCGACGAATACTACCAGCATCGTATTGCCCTTCATGGACCGCGGCAGCGGGCCCACGAAATCCACTGAGACGGTGTCCCAAGGACTATCTGCTGGATTGGAGTGCATCAGCCCACTGGGCTTTATCTGGGGTATTTTGTACTGGTTACATTTGTTGCATCTCTTGACATACGTCGTGATGTCGCGGAACATACCCGGCCAGTAGTAAGCCTTCATAACTCTGTCTGCAGTTTTAGCAATTCCTAAATGACCAGCCGTGACGGCATCATGGTTTTCCCTCAGGATTTCATCTCGTTCCTTCAGTGGTACACATAGCTTCCAATCTAGGCTATGGTCGGCTAAGGGGTGCGCTGCGAACTTTCTATATAGCGCGTCTCCTTGGATTTGGTAATCCTCAAATTTGCCTGGATTGTTTTGGATCTGTTTTTTTCGTCGTTGTGTCCAGTCTTCTTCTTCGTCTTGAAGGACTAGTAAGTCACTGTCTATCATAGGCAAGGGATCTCTAGACAGTGTATCCGCTACCACGTTCATTGCTCCCTTACGGTACTGGATTTCAAAATCATATTGCTGCAACTCGATTGCCCATCTGGCAAGTCTTCCCGAAGGATTTTCAAGCGAGTGCAACCATTTAAGAGAGTGATGATCGGTGATAACAGTGAAATGATACCCCTCTAAATACGGTCTCATCTTACGTATTCCCCATAGTATTGCCAAACATTCCTTCTCTGTTACAGAGTACTTCTTTTCTAGATCGGTTAAGGTACGGCTGGCATAGGCTATAACTCTTTCTTGGCCCTTTGTGTTTTGTGATAATACAACTCCCAATCCGTATTGACTCGCATCGGTTTGGAGCGTAAACGGTAATTCAAAATCTGGGCACATTAACACTGGGGCTTCGGTGAGCTTATCTTTCAATTGCTTGAAAGCTGCTTCTTGGGTTTTCTCCCCATTCCCATTTTTGGGTCTTCTTCAATAATTTCGTAAGGGGCGTGGCTAACATTGAAAAATTTTTAATGAAACGGCGGTACCACGATGCGATGCCTAATATACGGCGCAACTCTTTAACGTTCTTAGGGGCTTTAAGTTCTTGTACCGCGGCGATTTTATCCGGGTCTGTACTAATGCCTTGATCACTGACGACGTGCCCGAGGTACTTTAGCTCTCGTTTACAAAATTCGCATTTTTCTCGGTTGATTTTCAGGTGAGCAATTTGAAGGCGTTTGAAGACCTCTTTTAAATGTCTTAAATGTTCTTCAAAGGTTTTGCTTATAATGATGATATCGTCTAGGTACGCAAAAGCATAGGGGTCCATATCTGCCCCTAACACGGAATCTAGCATTCGCTGAAAAGTTGCCGCGGATGAATTTAAGCCGCATGGTAGTACCTTCCATTGGTACAGGCCATGTCCTGGGACGGTAAAGGCGGTTGCGGGACGGGATTCCGGTTCCAAGGGTATCTGCCAATAACCTTGCTTTAGATCGATGGTCGATATGAATTTGGCTTGCCTCAACTTGTCAAGTATTGCGAATATCTGCGGAAGGGGGTATGCGTCCATTACTGAAACTTCATTTAGCTGACGGTAATCGACACACACTCTCCAGGTCCCATTTTTCTTCTTTACCAAAACTATTGGGGAGCTATATGGGCTGTTCGAGGGTTCTATTTTACCGGTACGTAGAAGGTCATCTATCTCCTCGTCTATCACCTTTTGCATAGCGGGGTTTCTCGGGTAGTACCTTTGCCTGAAAGGTTCATCGGTCTTTAAACGGATGCGGTGCGTGGCTGCGTTAGTAATGTTATTTAGTTTCTCAAATTTCGGTAGTTCCTGGTCTAACAAGTCATTCAGCCGGTCTTGCTGGGGCTGTGAAAGGGGTTTACCTCCGAGAAGACATAGTTGATCTCGAACATCAGTATTCGGGTTTTGCATCGCCATCAGTTCCTTTCCTCCTATAGACATCGCGAAGTCCAATTTCTTCAAGATGTCCATGCCAAGAACAACTGCATCAGTGAGCTGCTTTAAGTATGTCACTTCCCCGGTGATGTGTTTATCACCTACGGTTAGGGCGACTCGGTAATGCTCTCTACTGATTACCGGGGCACCATTCGCCATGTGTATCGCATGCCTTTGGTAACGTACTGTTATTTTAAGCTTCTTAAGAGTCTCCCTTACTTTGGTGCTAATGAAAGACTTTGTAGCCCCAGTGTCTATCAGAGCTGTAAAGGTATGGCCGTACAGGGAAATGGGCAGGAAACATCGTGGATCTTTCCATAATTCTAGGTTGGGTGTTTGCGGTGGTTGTGTCTTGGTTGGTACATCTTTTAGAGGGATGTCGGTTGAAAGGGGTAATGTGTCAGATACCGCGTTGGTATTGACACTTTCTGCTGCTGCAAATTCAGTGTTCCAGTTATGCCTGCAACCCTAGTTCAGACACATCTTCCTTCCGAGAGTTTTCAGGAGGGCATGGATCATATTTATCTAAATTTTGGTTAGTCGGATCTAGTAAAGATGGGTTTGGGTCTTGATCTGTGCCGGGCATATCGCTTAACATGGAAGCTCTGTGAGAATGACAAGGACAATCACGCGTCATTCGCCCATCTTCTCCGCAAAAGGAGCAGAACATGCGAAAAGGGCGGCGGCAGTTTGGCTTAGAGTGCCCAATCTGTTTGCAATTCCAGCAATGGGTTGCACGGTCGTATGGTTCCGAAGATGATACAGGATATGCTTAGAGGCTGGGCGGAGCAATGTTTGAGGGGGTCTCTGGACTGGCCTGGCAGCAGTTGTCGGTGCCTGGGGTTTGACTTTCTTTCTGAATGTATTCAAACTCCTCAGCCAACCCCATCAGTTCTTCCAAGGTTCTAAAATCCTTGCGCCGAATGTACAAGTGGTAATTCGGGTCTAAGTCGGTCATAGATTCGGTCAATACTTTCATTGATTCTCATTGTGGGGTGTTGATGTATTAAGTATTGTGTTGCTTGGATAAAATCCTTGGCTTTCTCTCGAGGGCCTTGCCTCTTCTTAGTAATTTCGTCCTCTAATTTGTTTATAAATCGGGCAGGTAGAAAATGCTCTAAGAACATTTGTAAAATTCTGGCCAGGCCTTGAGTCCAGCCCTGTTTATGCGATACCACTCCAGGGCAGTTCCTCTGAATATTTCCGGCAGCGTTCGAAGAAACTTCATTCGGATATATTTTGTAGCAATCGGTAAGTTCTTCCAGACGTTTGATAAATTCGAGTGCATTTCCGGAAGAATCAAATTTTAAGCCCCATTTCCTTACGATATTCATCACCTCTGCCTCACGGTTAAGTGAAGATTTAACAATTGACTGGGTCACGGGTTGTGCATTAGGCAAAGATTGGCTTTGGTCTTCTAACTGGGGTGCGATCGGGGTATTAACTGCATTTGGTATTTGAATCTGGTTAACATCGTGGGGATAGTACCATTGCCTATACTCTGGTAGCCTTGTCATACGGTCGTACTCATATAAGGCTGGGTATGTCGTGGTGGGGATTGATGTTGCCGTGGAAGCGGTAAGGGTGGTAGCCATGGAAGCGTGCCCGTTACGGAGTGGTTGGTTCGGTACCGAGTAGGAGTATTTGGTGTATGCCTGTGTTTCAGTCACTTTATCACTCGTGGTACTAATTGGAGTATCTATAGGTTTATCATATTGTGAACTTGGGATCTCGGCATTATATTCTCGTTCTGTGACGAGTTTTTCCACCTCCTCACATAGGTTTTGAGTGGATTTGCGGGCCCGTGCTTCCTTCAAGTGAGCGCTGAACCGAGCACGTAGTACGGTCATGGTACCTTCTGTATTTAGCCCGGAGCGTGTCATACGCTCAACCAACTCCGCTTTGTTGAGCAAATAAATGCTCCTAAGCTGCGAAAATGTCGAAGCCTTCTTCGTTATCTGACATTATGTCAATCCTTCGTTTTAACTCAGCGGGTGTAAATTTCGGTTTTCCACGTGGGATTTTATTTCGGCTCGGTTAAGATTGGCTTGTCAATCTTCGGGTTAAGGTCGGCTTATTGACCTTCAGGTTTGGTTAAGATTGGCTTATCAATCTTCTGGTTAAGGTCGGCTTATCGACCTTCAGGTTCGGTTAAGACTGGCTTATCAATCTTCGTGTTTTCGGTTCGGTTAAGATTGGCTTATCAATCCTCAGGTTTTCGGTTCGGTTAAGATTGGCTTATCAATCCTCAGGTTTTCGGTTCGGTTATTTGCGGTATTCGGATTTTATGAATAGACTTTATAGTCCCTGCTCGGGCGCCATTTTGTGATGTACCTTTTGTCTAAGGCTGAGGTAGCTCACCGGGTTCCGGGGTTCTTACTAAAGAAGTACAAAACTTTAGCTTTAAGTCAATTCCTTTATTAAGTTATAGATCCAGAATTGTCTTAATATCTATTATAATGTATTTCGTTATTTAGGTAAATTATAGTACTGCTAGTCTTGCTGCGTTATGACGGCTGACTCCTTGTGTTGTTATTGCTGGTTATCCTCCTGGCTTGCGTCTTTTCACGGAAACTCACGTTGTTTGGAGATATACACATCCAGTGTGGCACGGGTCACGTGCTGGGTCCAGTGGAATGAGTGGGAGGAGTCGGTAAAATCACAGCAACAGGCTGGCAAAATCTCGGTACAACCGGTAAAAATCACAGTACAACTGGTAAAAATCTCGGTAAAACCGGTAAAAATCACAGTAAAAACTGGTAAAAATCTCGGTACAACCGGTAAAAATCACAGTACAACTGGTAAAAATCTCGGTAAAACCGGTAAAAATCACAGTAAAACTGGTAAAAATCTCGGTACAACCGGTAAAAATCACAGTACAACTGGTAAAAATCTCGGTAAAAACCGGTAAAAATCTCAGTACAACTGGTAAAAATCTCGGTAAAAACCGGTAAAAAATCACAGTAAAACTGGTAAAAATCTCGGTACAACCGGTAAAAATCTCAGTACAACTGGTAAATTCGGCACTTGGTCCTCTTCGTTATCTAGACCCCTTACCACTGGTGGGGGGAAGTCTTGACTTGGACTAAACGCGTTGTGCCGTCGTTGACGGCGAGTTCGACACTGATTATGTCGATTGTATGGCGGCTTCTTATAGCACTTTCCAGCTGAACCATTCGTGAGTTGTAAGGCTGCGAAGTGTAATTTTCCTAGAATTGTCCCTCACATTACCACGTCATCATTTCTTAGTGAATATTATTCTTGTTATTTTAGGCCAAGCAATGTAGGGTGCGGGGAACGGGCTTTGTTCTATTTATGCATTGTATCGCTTATCATTGCCATAGGTGAACGGCAGGAGGTTGGTTGGCTGATAGCATCTTGATAATCCACCATTCAGGTCCTAGGCCATCATTGTTATTAGCAACGTGCAGGAGGCAGGAGGATGATCGCTTCTTGTGCTAAAACTCACCATCGATGTTCTTGATCGTTGCCTATTTGCTGCTTTCAGCGGAGTTCTTCCTTCTTCGTACCTATTTTCTTATGTATTTTCACCACACCTAGTTCTTGTTGTTGTTGTCCTCCGGTGGGTGTGGGGAATTTCTAATTTGCTGCTGATAATCTATGTGATAGCCTTTGGTAGTCAGTTGTTGGTTGCAGCTTGCGGTTTGTACATGGTTTGGGTGCATGCGGTCGGATGGGTAAGTATTTTCTACTTTTCAGGTGCGTAGTCCGGTGGGGGCATCAATGTAGGAAATATATGGGGCAGGTATCTAGGTTTCGTTATGGGAGTTCGGGGTATAGGGAATGGTTGTTAGGATTGGGGCAGGTGCGTAGGTAAGGGGGGAGGTGGAATTGTAATGCTTCATTACAAGACTTATAGTGAGGCACAAGTGTGTGACATTGAAATCCTATTCGTGTGGAGGTTGATCCTAAACCCCCTGCCAGCCTACCATCAGGTTGAACACCAGATTTTACGATGTGGTAGGGAAGTTTGGGATGGACTGAAGCACTCGCCAAATCACAGGAGCACCGATCACAATCATGACTGACCGACTTTATAGGACGTAAAAGACAATTTTGAAGTTTCCTTTTATTATTTACTCTTCCCAGGGTAGTTCTGGAAAACCAGTCAAGGCTCCACGCACCACCGCGTACTTTTGAATAGTAAACAACCAATTTTCACCTCTGAATTTTTTTTCATTGTATTAATAATTTTTTTGCTTAAATTCTACATTATAGTTTTACTAATAACTTTTGTTTTTTTATTGAACTCATACATTAAAACAGTATAGATTTCAACAATTTTTTTTGTTCTTTTCTGAATTTCTTTTTTTTTCTCAATCAAGCTTTAGATAGGATTGTTGAATTCTAGCTAATAGATTATTGAATAAATACGAAAGTTTTAAGTTTTTTTTATTTTCGGAAGCTAATCTGGTTTTGAATTTAAATTTTTTGCACTAGCTTATTCGAAAAAAAAAAAAAATATATAGATAGATTTTTAGAGATAGAGAATATATTAGAAGTGAGAACCATGGCAGGAAGAAAGAAAAATACAGGGGCGGTTCCAAAGAATTCTGTTACGGTACAGAAAGAAAATCGTCGTCTGAGGAGAGATCTCGGGCAAGAGGAAGAAGCAATAGCACTTCCCGACAACCCGAACGCTATGTCAACCCTTAACGAGGAAGAATCGAGCAGATCCCTCGGTGAAAGCCAACCAATAACGAGTGGACGTAGCACTAATTCTTCTTCCGACCCAATTCAAAGAGAAAAGAGAAGAGCAAATTTGCTTCTCCAAACTAATGGGTCAGTTGAAAGTACTGGTCTAAACGACCAAGAAGACATTGAACGGGTTCTAGATCAAATAAGAAGAATCCAGATCCAAGAAGAGAATATTCACGCGGATATCGATGCGATGAACAGGAACTCTGAGCAAACATCAGTAGCCAATACGCAAACTCAGCACCCGCGTGAATACAATACAGATTATCTTCACAGGGTACCTGAACAAGATATAACACACAAAATTGAGACAGCAGTGGCGACTGCGATAACTGAAAATAATAGTAGGACCTTAGCGATGTTCCATGAGGGGATGTCGAAGATGTTCCTCAGTATGGAAAAGAATGTCAAAGCCTTAAATGACAAAATAGATTGTCTCCAGAACTCTGCAAAGCAAAGTCATATTCCACCTCCGACCAACCCCGCGCCAGCAACTCAAACTGGTTGTTTTAGACCGACAGAGAATAGAGACCCAAGAGAGTTTAGGGATTCAGGAAGAAGGGTAGAAGTTCGGAAGTGGGGAATAAAGTTCGACGGGACATCAAAGTCGATGCCTATCGAAAGTTTTATTTTTAGGGTTGAGACTCTGCAACGGAAAAGTGGTCTTAGCAATGAAGATTTACTGGCTAATTTTCATCACCTGGTAACAGGTGCTGCCGAGACATGGTACTGGCAATACCTAGAGGAAAATGCAGATGATGATCTGCATAATTATTTCGACCTGAAAACTGAGTTACTGAACCAGTTCAGAATCAATCGAAGAGACCATGAAGTGCTACGGCAAATCATGGATAGGAGACAGCTACCTCATGAGACTTTTGATGAGTTTTACAGCGATGTTAGGTCACTTTGCTTACAAATGCAAAATCGTCCTAAGGAACAGGATTTAATAGGCATTCTAAGGCCTAACCTGAAAGATAGAGTGGCTACACTTATATTCGGTTCACCGATTAATTCGATCCATGATCTTAGAGAAGTTTGTAGACGTGCTGAAAAACATTTGTCAGCTAGAGATAATAGGTCTAAGAAAAATGTAAGTGAGGTAGGAATTCGAATGCAAGATAGACAAGAAGATATGTGGACAGATGAAGATTTTGACGATGGTAATGAAGAAGATTTTGACATAGCTGCCCTGCAACAAAAACGCATAAATAAAAGCAATGATAGGACAAATTTTAATAAACAAAAACCTTTGGGAATCGACAAAGATAGGAAGCCTATGAGTGGAACAGAGCAAAAGAAAGATGCGTGCAGCAGTAACCAACAAGCTTGCCCATCTAGTTTCCATACACTTACTTGCTTTTGTTGTGGACAAGGCACAATGTCATTCAAGTGTGCAGCATGTTTGGGAAAAGCGACAGTCGACAGTGCATCCGGGAAACAACTGTCGACGACAAACACAGTGCCCGGGAACCAACATCCACTAGACAAATAACAATCTTAGAAAGGAATAAACACGAATTAAGTAGTCCTTTTCATAATGAAATTCCTTCACGGAAACCCCTTCACCAAAGGTTGGTCGAATACCAAGAGGCCAGAAAAAGGATTTTTGGTGAAGAAATAGAGAAAACTGAAAGGAATACAAGAAACTATTTAAAAATTTCTAAATTGAGGGAAAAATGTGCAATATATAGGTTAAGGAAAAACAATATTGAATCATCTGTGATAACGACTACTGACGACAATAGACCCTACACTAAAGTGTGCATTGACGAAGAAGAAATAATGGGTCTATTAGATAGTGGAGCTTCTGTTAGCTGTCTGGGGAAAAATGCAATAGATTTCGTAAAGAATCATGACTTAGAAATGACAAAAATGAAAGAAGATATTAAGACAGCTGATGGAAAGCATCAACAGATTCTAGGTAGATGTAAAACCAAAGTCTCGTGGGGTGGCAAAACTCAAGATCTAGAATTATATATTGTTCCATCGTTGCAACAGCAACTATACCTTGGGGTAGACTTTTGGAGGGCCTTTAAAGTCGCTCCAAATATCGTCAGTGCTCTCGACTATCCATCGCCGACGGAAGGGCCGGATGCCGATCCCATGCGGGTGCTCACACCAGCACAAGCTGAAGAACTAGAACGGATCAAAAAGCAATTTCCTTCGTTCGCGGTGCTGGGATTGGGTAAAACAAGTCTAGAAGAACACGTTATAGAGATGGAAGACGACAGCATTCCCATCAAGCAACGACACTACCCAATCTCACCCGTCGTTCAGAAATTAATGTACGAGAACTTGACCGTATGCTCGCACTAGGTGTGATAGAGGAAAGCAATAGTGACTATAGTTCTCCAGTTGTGCTGGTGCGAAAACCAGGCAAAAACAGACTTTGTTTGGATTCACGTAAAGTGAACGCCGCCACAAAAAAATTCGCATACCCCCTTCCACATATTGAGGGCATAATCAGTCGTCTCCAGGATACCCATTTTATTTCAAGTATCGACTTGAAAGATGCCTTCTGGCAAATTCCTCTGGAGGCCAAATCAAGAGAGAAGACGGCTTTTCACAGTCCCTGGGCGACCATTGTACCAGTTCACGGTTATGCCGTTTGGACTGTGCAATGCCGCCCAGAGAATGTGTAAGCTGATGGACAAAGTCATTCCCGCTCGAATGAGAGAGAATGTCTTTGTCTATCTTGATGATCTCTTGATTTGTTCTCCAGATTTTGAGACTCATATGAGGGTATTGGAAGAGGTGGCGAGTTGTCTGCGAAAGGCGGGGCTCACTATTAACGTGGAGAAAAGCAAATTCTGTTTTAAGGAGATCAAGTATCTTGGTTATTTCGTCGGAGATGGATGTCTGAGGACAGATCCCGAAAAGGTTTCAGCGGTGAAGGAGTTTCCAATTCCAAAGACTCCTAAGCAACTCCGTCGGTTCCTAGGGATGACGGGATGGTATAGACGCTTTATACCCAATTTTGCGTCTATATCATCCCCGATGACAGACTGTCTTAAAAAGGGGAAAGAATTTGTTATGACTAACGAAGCGATAAAAGCCTTCGACGAACTGAAAACGACTCTGGTCACTGCACCAATTTTGACAAACCCAGACTTTCCAAACACTTCTACATCCAGTGTGATGCTTCAACCTCAGGTGTAGGGAGTGTTCTTTTCCAGAAGGATCCTGAGGAGAACGAACGGCCTATAGCGTTCATGTCTCAGAAGCTCAATCCTGCTCAAAGGAATTACACGGTGACTGAGCTTGAATGCTTGGCGGCTGTTCTGTCAGTAAAGAAGTTCAGGGCCTATATTGAAGGATTACCTTTCACAATAATAACGGATCATGCGAGCCTGAAATGGTTGATGACCCAAAAAGACCTATCTGGGCCGTCTAGCCAGATGGAGTTTTAAACTACAGGGCTTCGACTTTACGATTGAACATAGGAAAGGTATCCTCAATGTAGTCCCTGATACTCTCTCACGCATCCATATGGACGAGCTCAATCCCGAAAGAGAAACGCAGGAAGTTGACTTCAATTCCCCATATTTGTGTTCGCAGGAATATGAGGAGTTGAAGAAAACGGTATCCGACAACAAAGACCGGCTCCCTGATGTTTGTGTTTCGGAGGGTTTTGTGTACAAACGGACTGACATACGGACAGGTGACGAACTCCAAGAAGACAGAGCTTGGAAACTCTGGGTTCCGAAGGAGTTGCATAGGAGCCTTTTGAAGCGGCCCACAATTCACCCGCTGCTGGTCATGGAGGAATCCACAAGACCTTGTCGAAGTTGCGGCAGAAATACAATTGGCCAAATATGACCACTGACGTACGGGAACACATAAATTCCTGTGATGTATGTAAAAGTAGTAAACCGTTAAACACAATTTCCAGACCACCTATGGGTCAACAAGTAGTAACGGAGCGACCGTTTCAACGTCTGTATATAGACTTCTTGGGGCCCTATCCAAGATCAAAATCAGGACACACTCATATTTTCATTTGCTTAGATCACTTCAGCAAATTTGTATTTTTAAAACCGATTCGCAAGGCAACGTCAGCCGAAGTAGTTAAATACTTGGAGGAAAATATTTTCCACATCTTCGGCGTACCTGAGTATGTCCATTCAGACAACGGAAAACAGTTTATTTCCGAACTGTTTTCCAGCTTTTTGAAACGATATGGAGTTAAACATATACGAACGGCACTCTATTCTCCGCAAGCCAATGCGTCAGAAAGGGTGAACCGATCCGTGTTAGCTAAAATCAGGTCATATCTCGATAATGACCAACGAAATTGGGACACCCATGTAAGCAACGCAGCATTTTCATTAAGGAGTGTCATTCACGACTCAATTTCATTTGAGCCGTATTATGCGGTATTCGGTACCCAAATGATACAACACGGAGATGCCTACGATCTCCTCCGAAAACTTGACGCTTTGAGAGACACTAGTGTGAATGTGGTTAGTAAAAATGATAAATTAGCTCTTATTCGAAATAAATTTTTGAGAACCTCAAACTGACTCACCAAAAGACCACAAAACAATACAATCTTCGAACCAGAGAAATTAAATATAAAGTAGGACAAATCGTGTTTCGAAGAAACTTTAAGCAAAGTAGTCGTATAGACAAATACAATGCGAAACTAGGACCCAAATTTATAAAGTCAATTGTTCTCAGAGCAATCGGAAATTCCTTATACGAAATAGGTAACCTGAATGGAGTAAAAGTGGGAGTCTTTCACGCGAAAGACTTACACACCTAAGCATCTGTATTCAATTTTTTTTTTGACGCACTCAAGCTACTAGTTGCCTAAGATAATCTGTGATATACATGTGTGTGTTGTTCCGAGCTTTTATTTATTTATTTTTTTATTTATTTACTTATTTATTTATTATGTATTTATTCACTATTTATTTATTTATTTAATTTTTTTTTTCTATTTATTTATTTATTTGTTTATTTATTAATTTATTTATTTACGATAGAGTTGTATTTATTGATTAGATTGTTATTTATTGCTTTATTTATTAACTTTATTTATTCCCTTCAAAAGCTACTTTAGTTAAATATTTATTCAATTTATTATTTTCAAACGAAACGAAAAACGGTTTGAAAATATTGGTGTAGAGAAACTAAGACTGATTAATTTTTTTAGAGAAAATAAGACTGATATCAAATGATTAATTTTTTTTTAGAGAAACAAAGACTGACTGACATTATTTTTTTTTGAGAAACACAGACTGATTAGCTTAGCCAGAAGATTAATCCAAAGCTACACAAAAATTAGTAACCATATGAAGCATTTAATTAACAATTCTAAATTCCAAATAGTCGCAATCAAAGCAAGATACCTACCTACTCATAAAAATATGAGTAGCTCAGGCATTAACGAAAGAAGAAAAAACAACCCTTGTAGGTAATCTTCAAAAGATAAATAACACAAAAAATATTTTAATACAATGCCCGGACTTGTCAAAAGTAACCGAAGGTGTTTTCAGGGCGTGGGACGTACCACACGTTGCCGAACGGCGTTTGACTTATATTATTCACCGACTGCAATTCCATCACACAATCTACCAACCAGAAGCAACAGACACTTTTTTTGCGAGGCAAGTCGTCTCGCGACCACTCGAGGACTTCCGTCGAGCTTGTTGCGTAGTCTGTCACTTCACCCACAAATCATACAAACAAAAAAAAACTATATTTAGTCTCAACCCCCCTATTCCACTTCACCCAATCCCACCCATCAGACACGCACTTTCAAAAGCATTACTCCGAAAGCAAAAATGCGCTGAAAACGTTCACACCAGATTTAGTCCAGTCGCTATGTACAAAAAATTAGCTTGAAATTGCAAAAATTTTATCGTGCATTTTTCTTTCATAATTCGTTAAAGGGGGTTATTAGGAGCCTAGGTGTAGTTTTTCGGGAAAATTGTCCTGGAGCTTCAGCCGCCATCTTGGATTTAGCAAAATATAACTTTTTCCTGAAGAACTCCTACATTTTTCACTTTTGATAGAAGAAATAAAGGCCTAACTGAAAGTAAATTTGATTGTGTTCAAATTTAACATATGCGTACGCAAGTTGGGGGTAAGAGGGGCACTTGCCACCCCCTGTCTGGCTCTGGACTGCCCTTCCAGTACATTTTTAGGGGAGAGTACGATAACTAAGGCACCAAGAAATGTTAACGATTTTTTGTAGAATAGTTTAATACAAGCATTTTTTACTATGGGAGGGGGGGTCTATCTCACCCCGTTTGGGCGGGAGGGGCGATTTCATAAAAAAAACTGGGGCACAGGGGACGCTGATTCTTTCATTGTTATAGCTGCTATTCAAGAAGCAATCAATTACGAGGAAGTAACTATTATAGGCGAAGACATCGACCTGCTGGTCCTATTGACTGGCTTAGGAAGTCATTTGAGTAACGTTTTCTTCAAGAAGCCTAGCAGAGAGCGGACCCCTGAGCAACTTTACTCGCCATTAAGTTTTAAATATGATGGAGCGATAGCAAGGCATATTTTGTTTATACATGCGCTAAGTGGATGTGACACCACGTCTGCAATAAATAATATCTTCAAATCCAAACTCATGAATATCCTCCAGAAAAATCCAGACCTAGGGGAAGATTTGAACTTGTTCAAAGATAAAAATGCCGATAAAAACAGCTCAGCAACTCGTGGTGAGCGCGTTTCATAGCTCTGTTTGGGGGCAGTCGAGGAGAAATATCACTCAATACACTTCTCTTCAAGAGTTTCACTAAATCTGTTGCAAAAACCAACTTCAATTTAGCAACGCTTCCACAGCCTACAAGTTCAAATGTCGCTTGAAAACTATTAAGATGCTACAAATTGGGGCTGGAAGAAAACTCTTGGTGGGTTAGAGCCTATAACAACCAGTATCGATGCTGCGCCGAAATCATTGCTCAAAACGATTTCCTGCAAATGCAAAACGAATTGTGGAAACATGTGCGGGTGTCGTAAGGCTGGACTCAAGTGATCTGTCTTATGTGCTGCGGCGAAACTTGTCAAAACGTCACTGAAATTCGAGAGCTGCTCGATAATGAGGATGCAGTCGACTTTAACAACTCTGCCGATTCAGTTTTAGTATGTGTGAACTAGGCCTACACGTCACAAAAAAATAACGCGCCTATTACTCTACCTCTATGGTGGTGCGGAAAAGAGGTACAGTAGACGCTCGATATAGTGAAGTAATAAAAACAAGGCCTGTTCACTGTTTCGAGATTGTACACTTTTTCAAGCGGGAGTTTTCTAAGACTTTCTAAAGGCAATTTTTTCCAAAATGTACATTTCGTTCGATGTGAATGTTTTTAATTTTAACTAAGCACTAAACAAGGCTTTCACTCAGGTTTAAACAGAAAACAGAAACAATTCCTCAGAGCTTTGAAGCTATGTAAAATGCTTGCGTGATATTTTTATACAAAATACGTTTTTATATAAAATTTAGTGTGTTCACTATTGTGGATAGTTCACTATTTCGAGATTCACTAAATCGAGCATCTACTGTATATGGAAAAATGAGATTGATATCCACCTCAATGTTTCATCACAAACAAATTTAATACCAGGTTAACATATTGAATATGGAAAGAACGTACATCGGGACCTATGCCCCTGGCATAATCCGATAGAAAAATACAAGAGAATTCTTGTATTTTTCGAAATTCCTCAATAAAACAATAAAAATGTACTGCTAGAGTAGTATAGTCTACAGCCAGCCAGTGAGTGATAAGTGACCCTTTTGCCCCCAACTTTCGGACTCCTATGCATTACTTTTTTTTAACACTTCATATTCTATACAGTAAAATTAAACTAACTTTCAGTTTTACCTTAACCTTTTTTGTAAAAACTGAAAAATGTAGAAGCTATTGAGTAAAACGTTATTTTTCGTGAAATCCAAGATGGCGGCTTAAGCTCCAGGGCAATTTTCCCGAAAAACTACACATAGGCTCCTAATGACCCCCTCTTACGAATTGTGAAAGAAAAATTTACGATAAAATTTTTGCAATTTCAAATGTTTATCCCGACTGGGCTAATTCGTACATTCAAAATCTACGCAGACCTAGTATGTACAAATGCTCCAAGCAAAATCACCCCTGATTAATCCCGAATCTTTTGATACATTCGAGGTATCTATGCTACAGAAAGATATGTACGTATGTACATATGCACCTACCTACCTACAAAACTCAAAAATAAATGAACAGACAAAAAAAAAAAAGGAGAACATCTCCGAACAGAAACCCGTGTGAGTAGAGCAGTAGCGCTACCTACTAATCTACCTACTTCCTAATTGCAAATGCAACCCATAAAAAAAAAAATCGAAAACTATATCGCAATAGCCGATAGATACATACCATACATAAGATGTATGTGCATAACTCAATGTTGTTTTGTAGATAACAACACAGAACGGTTGGAACATTGAATAAATATCGAATGCCAAAATTGTTAAAAAAAAAGAAGTCTTTGCAAACGTATTTATTTAATAATAAAAAGAAAAAAACTCACATAATCCAATGCCATGAACACCAAAGATTCTTAAGATATTAATGTAGGTACAAGCAATAACCTGTGGCGAATTGTGCTGGTCGAACGTATGACCTATTTGGGATTTCCCTTTCGGTCGCAAGCTGTTCATCATCACCGAACTCCGATCCACCGCTATGAAGTTCCTTAGCTGTATTAAGGGTTGATGATGACATGAGAGTAGCAGCAAACATGGACAATATTCCGCGACGACGCGACTACCTGAAAAAAAAAGAAAAAAAACATTATTGTAACGATGATAATGGATTGGATTTGTGGTGTCGCTGGAATGTTTCTGGTGCATCCGTTTTGGTATCTGGATCGTTCAGAATCATTCTCAGCAACAGAATTAAACTTATCCTTTTAATTATTGTGATCGTTTCTCCATTGAGGTGGTTAGTGGTCCTATAAAGAAATAAAGTAGATTTGGAAAATGAATGGTTGCACTTTGTAGACTAAAAGCGCACACACGAATGTACTTACCTGGTTGTAATGATGTTTCTTTCCAATTAGAAGTTATCTTCAGATATTTTTATGCATCCCCGGTATCCGAGCATTTGTTGAGTTAATTGGTTGTGGAAGAGGTATAGTTGAGGTCCCGATTGTTTTAAATTTTGATTTTTAATTTCAGATAAGTAAATTTTCACACGTTTATTATAAAATTTGGAAAAAACACAAATGAAAATGAGGAGAAACGTCAAACGTCAAGAAGTTAACGAAGATGCGCGATCTTGTGGCGAGTAGGTACAATTAAAAGGGAAAAAGTGCAATTAGTAGGAAGTAGGAAATCAATCATTATTTACAAATAAACTTTTTTTGTGCAATATTAGGATTATTTATAGTTAAAATGAGGGTAAAGACTGATAGAATTAGGTTATAAGTATTATTAGTTGTTTTCTTTAAGTTATATTATCATTATCAACATTTTTATATCAGGAACTGTTATAAATTATTTATACGGATGTACACACACCCTTTAAGTTAACGACAGAATGACAACCATGATCGAGGAAAATCTTAAGTTCCAATTAGATTCCAAATTGAAAGAACGAAGAATAAAATTGGAAGAGGAAAAGGAAACTAGGGCAATAGGGCAATGACCGGAGTTATGCAAGTTGGAATTTTTTTGCCATTTTTAAAGAAAAAGTGCAACTGGAAGCATCTCGCAAAAGACATAACAGTGCGGTGTATTCGATTTGTTCACGATTTACGGTGAATTTTTTTTTTGAACAATTTTCTTACGAACAAAAGAAAATTATTCCTTGAAGCTAATTATAAAAAAATAATTTGGCTTATATTTATAAAAGAGTATACTAAAGGTGCGAAATATAATTTCATGAGTGTGTTAGAAAATCATTTAATAAAAGAAAAAAAAAATTTAAATAGATTTACATAGAAAATACCTACATTGGGATTTTACCTAAAAGGCGGCAAGCAACCTAAAGGTGGGAGGCCCACCCACAGATCTCCTGACGGTGGAAATTAACGAAATATCACTTAGCAGAGGTAAATGTTATGAGAACATGTTCAGAAAAAGTACTAAATCGAGAAATATTCCTTAGGTTAAGGGTTGGAAAAGCGCAATTTTCTTCTCTTACTAGTCACATGACTATAGTGCACTGCCAAGGGCATATCGGCACAACTATACAAGTTATATATACGTACATATATACGCGTGTTAATTTAAGTACCACCTAGATACGTACATATAAGGTTATAGATATATGTATACAATTCGAGTGGTTAGAAAAGATTATCCTTAGCCTCTGCGGAGTTTCGTGGTATATTGGAATCAAGTACAAGGATTCTTTTACAGTCACGAGGAGAGTGATAGGGTGTTCCTATAGAAAACGTGGTAGGGAGTTCTGAGTACGATCTGAATAGTACAGTCACGAGATCGTGGTATCCTAAAGGAACAGTTACTTAACCTTTTTGTAAGACTGTGAAGGTTGAAGATACGTAGCGTTTTACGGAAAAGGAAAAGAAAGAACAAGAACGAACATTTTGTTGATTTCAATTGGATTTCATTTGCTTAACTTTAATTTTATAAACATTTTTTTTTACTTGAGTTAATTGAAGTGGACTTAATGTAATAATTTAAACTTATTTTTTTTTATTTTTGATTTACTTAAAATTAAATACTAATCGTGAAAGGAATAATAGAAAGAGAGACAATAGAAAAGTGAAAGATAAATTTTTGTTTGAGATCCTTAGGAAGGCACTAGAAAGTGCTGATCGAAGTGTAATATATATATATATACATATACATTTTATATCTAAAAGTGCGCGAACAAGGCTCAATTACACAACCCCAAACTTACCGTCATCCAGGAACGTGCTGCCGGCAGGACTTCGTGGGACGAAGAAACGTAAGTGATCTTGATTATTATAAAAAAATATCACATTGATATACATACATATAAAATTTATATCTATATATGCATATGAGACTTCCAGAAAGTTAAGAGGGTAAAGACGTTTGGTCGTATCTCATAACTTTTCATTTTGACTTTCTCTTTTTATCTTACCTTATTTTTTTTCTTATTTTTGGATTTTAACTTTTTTTGAATTACATACATACTGTTATTTTTGAATTTTAACTTTTTTATGGAATTACATACTTATTGTTATTTTTGAATTTTGATTTTTTTTAAATTTTGATTTGATTTTAATCATATATAGTCTATAGCATATTTAATGTATTTTTCTTGAATTTTATGGTCCATGGCTAAAATAATAACTATAGTAAAAACATTTAGTAAAATACATGGGTTTTGAATTGGAAGTGATGATTTGCTAAATTCTCTTTAGCGAAGGTGTGTGGTGGCTTGACTGGCCCGGCTTCCTGGGGGTGGGCCGTAATGAAAGAGGAGATGACTTGAGAGGAAGTGACGAACGCTTGACTTAGGGATGTGACGGACAATATCTGTTTTAACGAGATTTGTGGTCGGGGGTTGCATTAGGGGTTATCTCCTATAACTAGGCTACGGAGATAACATAGGTTGTATTTTATGTAAATACAAGGGAGGGTTGCCAACCTTTGACATTAACACCTGTCAATGCTTTCAGTGGTTTGGCGAACCATTGTCTGGGAGGGACAGTGGGATGCTTGAGGATATTTCTGGGGAAGAAATCGAAAAGATTTTTTTTATTAGTTATATGTAGATTTAAATAGGTTTAGATTAGAGTTAAGGCTCATATAATGGAAAATCATTATATCCTAAGGGGATATAAAAATAGTTAGTTATTTAGGGTTTAGAAGTTAGTTTAGATTTATTTTTGCTTTCTAATTTTCTTGTCGTTTCTTACGAGAGTATCGAATTGGACCCCGCTCTTCCTCTCAGACAGTGGCATAGGTCACTGAATTTGTGCATTATTTTTTTTCTTCCTCTACCTAGTTTCCTATTCCTATCCTATCCCCATTACAAGGCATGATATTTTTTTGTTTGATGAGTGGGAGGTGTATGGAGGGGGGCAAGAACCACCCCGTCCTGTCGAGCTTAGCCGAGCTGAAACAAGCATGCCAAGGCCCCTTCTCCAGCACCGAAGATGCCTCCGTGGCCAACCCCAACTCATAACATACTATTTGCATGATATAATGCAGTTTGTTCTGCCATATAAATATAAGGGCTATTCAACATTCAGAGAATACTGGAAACATTACACTTTCATCAGACACTGAGATAACAACTCAAGGAGGTGAAAAGGAGTTTCAATTAACTGAAGATGAATATGTTGTTGAACTATCTCAACGTATTGAAGCAAGTCCTTCAAAAGTGAAAAAAAGACATGTTCAAGAAAAAGACATTGTTGACGAAGCTGTTTTTTAATATATCAGAGGAAAAAAAGACAAGAAGCCAGAAATGATCGCCAAATTTTCCTTTTAAGCTTATTACCGGATGTCAAAAAACTATCGGAGAGAAATTTACGACAGTTTAAAATAAAAACCCTCATTTCATTAGAACAGATGCTAATGGAGCAAGAGCAAGAGCAGCCTACGGAACAATATGACGAGGACGATGACTTCCCTGATTCATATCAAACACAAATTAACTTCGATTCACCGGTATCGCGTGGCTCAAATCAATTTCGTAACCAAAACAACACTTCGCCGATCGATGTAGGATCAACTCCATCTCCAAACCCTAATTTTTAAAGCAATAACTAAATAATTTTGTTGTGTTAATTATTAACTAATAAATAAGTATTACTTACCTAAGCGTTACCATAATTCTTTCTTCTGGTGAAACACATTCGCGCATGTTGGTATTTTGTCTTTGAATGGCTGGACTCACAAGCAACACAAGTTTCTTAAAGGGTTTTTTAGACATTCTATAAAATGTCTGGAACCTAGAGTCATCTTCCGATAACTCTTTGGCCGCCATAAATAATCTCTTATTTGTATTTTTCTGGATGTATGGATGCACTCAAAATGATCTACGGTTCTTTCTGTTTTTTCGGTGACGAAGATAACTAAGCAGCAGTAAGTCTTCATCATCACTTGAATCTATCATATTTGGAAAAAACATATCCGCAACCATTTATATCTTCACAATACAAATGAGATAAAATGCTTAATCAAATAGATTTCTACAAAAAAAATTTGTTTGACGATGACGATACGCTTCGTGTGCAGAAGATTGGGCGTAGAGAAATCGTCGCTGCATGACGAATCTTGTACACGTCTAGGACGCGACGTTTCGTGTGCAGAAGGCCTAAGGGTCGCGCTTTATGAAACAACTTATCGTAAAGTCGGTAAAACGCCCGTCAAAGTGCGACCGACCGAACGCGAGATTGTGATTTGGCCATATGTCTTGCGCGCATATGAGAATGATGTTGGCGAACTTAGGGCGGTATTCATCGAACGCTCATAACTTAAGAGCTTCATAAATCTATTCACCAAGCAATAATAATGAATACTTATGAGCGCTCATAAAAGTTATGAGTTATGGTCCTGACCACTCATAAAGTTATGAGCGCTCTCTCCAAAAACTAATTCGAAAACCTTCGAAGTACCTGTCAAGAAAATTCACTGACGCATTTTGTCGGTACTTCTTGGATCCTTACAATATGAGTCTCGCACGCACACATATTGTAATTCCTTTTGTCTTCAGGAATTCATTTTTTCAATTTTTTAAGTTCGTTTTGTAATTCACGCGGTGAAGATAATTGCATATTTTTGTCCATTTTGCTGTGAAAATTTGAAAAAATAGGATAATAAAAGGTGTGTATATAAAGAATCTGTTCCGAATAGAAAATTATAGAAAAGTACAGGATTATGTGTTCCATGAGTAAAAATCTTGCCCCAAACTGTTCTTCATTCTGCCACTATATGATCCAAAATGGTTTTCAGAACAGTTAAGAACAATATTTCCTGCACCTACTTCTGTGGTGGAGCAAGGGATTGAGAAATTTCGAAGTACCAGTTGATTTGTTTGCCTGGGATAATAATAAGCTAAAATTTATATCAGAAAAACTTTTTGCTTAAATCTGACAATTTGGCAGTTTTCACACATCTATACTGTTCTGGGCCCAATTCCGCAAGGTTGAATGATTTTCTGTGTACACATTCTATTCACACCCGAAAGAAATATAAATAAATTTGACTGAATGTGCATGCGTTATCTGTCAAAAACTTAAAGCTCACTCTTGCCGAATCGCGAAAATCGATGTTTTAACAAATTTCTGTGTACACAGAAAAAACTCACTCTTGTAGAATTGGGCCCCTGATGTAGTTTTTCTTCATTTAACACAGCTAATATAAACCAAAGTTTGACGTCTATCTCCCCTTCAAGCGAACGAGTCCATTTTGGATCCGCAAACGTAGTAGACAATATACGATCGAAATAATTAGCGAAACTAAAAAGTAAAGTAAGAACATTTCCCTATATAAAACAAACTAAAACGTGCAATGATCTTCACCCCGAGACAAAACTTAGGAAATAAGTGTAAAGAAATTAAAATCACTGAATTCACAGAGAATTTATTTATGTGCATGCAACACTCATTTTTTTAAAGATCGAAGAAGTACCGACAAAGTGCGGTAAGCGCATTTGCTTGAAGGGTCATTTTTGAAAACAGTTTGATTTCACAGTTTGGGGGTACCTGGGGAAGAGAGAGTTGTTCTCATTTTCGAACTTCGAAAAAGAGCTATGAGTGGTTGGTGAATAGCATAAATATTAGCATAAATATTATAAACTTAAGAGCCGTTTATGAGTGCTCGGTGAATACCGCCCTTAGCCTTGATGCGATATTTCCAAAACAGACGATGAAAGAAAAGAGCTGAGGTGACGTCTAGGTTTGTCAAACAGCTCAATGATCTGTTTGACAATCTGAATACGGGCCAACTCTTTTCAAGGAATCCTATCATATGAAAGGAATCCTTCAGCTTGGAGATTGATTCGCAATATGAAGATCATCATATTCCAGCACCTAAGTTCAGCTGAACATTCAGAATACAGGATGCTGGAGCGGAATCTCTTTTGGATTTGGATTTAATGGATACAACGATGAAGATAGAGCCTAGTGAGGAACCCACTAAGGACATTTATGGAGAGATTTTTAAAGCAATTTTCAGGTACAATGACGACAAGGACGAAATCGAAGTAACAGTTGAAAAGATTGCTGAGTGCAAAAAGCTGGAGGATGGAGCTGCTGGATTTGCAGCAGCTAAATTAAAAGAGAAGCTTAATTGTGAAGTTTGTTCCCAGTTTTTGATTGACGAAGTTAATAAAGACAGGGAACAAACTTTGTTAATTAACTTGCGGGCGTATAAAACCACCAAAACGACTTCAGAATTCGCTATATTGACAGAACATGGTTCCCGTAAATTATGCCGCACATCCAGGGAAATTTATCGGCTTGCTGTACGAACAACACAAAGAAGAAATCGTGTTTAGTTTATTTTGATCGGACTGATCACATTCGAAACCAAAAAAGATCAACAAGAAGCTAAAGGAAATAAAAAAATGTCTTCGTTCAGCGAACAACTGATGGCCAAACCTCGTCTCGTATACCGAGTCTCGTTTCGTATAACAAATTCTCGTCTCGTCCATCTCGTAAAACCAAGTCTCGTTGTTATGTCTCGTTTTGTTTTTTTTTGTCTGTCTCGTCTCGGTTTCGTAGCTGTTTTTCGTGTTTTTTTCTAGTTTTTGTCGCAGATTTTCGTTTTTTTTTATCCGTTTCGTCGCAGATTTTCGTGTTTTTTTCTCGGTTTCATCACAGTTTTTCGTGTTTTTTCTCGGTCTAATTTTGTTTTCGTCACAGTTTTTCGCCTAGGAATATTAAAACAACAATTATCTACATCTAACGTAGTTTTAAATTGTTGTTATATATTATTATGTAAGTGTTTTTTATTATATAAATATAAATTAATGTATTATTAAGGAAATAAATTATATAATGTTTTATTATATTTTTGTACTATATAATATTTTTCATTATATTTTTTTTACTAGGTAATAGGACAAGGACAACACCTACGAAACCCTTCTGCAAAAAAACCCAAAAAACAAAAAAATTTGTATAAGTTTGGAGTAATAGAATGAGGACTAGGCCACCCGGGGATACCTCGCTAAAAAAACCACGATTTACCTAAAAAAAAAATTGTAGAAGTGATAATAGTATTAGAATGAGGACTAGGCCGCCCGGAGATACCTCACTTAAAAAAAAACCAAGATCTTACAAACGCTTATTTGAAGTGCAATGAATATTATGTAGTTCCTATTATGTGCAATATATTATGTACAATTCATATTATGTATTTATTATTTATATCAGAATGAGGACTAGGCCGCCCGGGGATACCTCACTAAAAAAATGACGATATTACAAAACCTTATTTGAAGTGCAATTTATATTATGTAGTATTATGTGAAATTTTTATTAGTATTGTGTAGTATAAGTACGAGGACTAGGCCGTCCGGGGATACCTTGCTAAAAAAGACTACGATCTACAAAAAAAAAAAAAAAAATTGTAGTAGTGAGTAGTAACAGGATGAGGACTAGGCCGCCCGGGGACACCTCACTTAAAAAACGACGGTCTATAAATGCTATAAAAACTAGACATTAGTTATGTAGTTTTAGAATGAGGAATTGTCCTCCCGGGGAATCCTCAATTAAAAAAAAAAAACGGATCTAGTATTTTACCCCACTGACAACACCGCTATGCTGGTCCACTTCCTGAACTGGGAAAGCCAGGTGGCTTGGATGACCCTCTAAGGAAAGGACTGAGTGGCTCGTCCTCAAGATGGTACCTTCGATATCTTTCTGACGGGATGTCCCCGCAGGAAGCAAGAAAGAAGGTGGATGAAAGAAAAGAAGGTTCTTCAACAGACGAACAGGGTAAGAGGAAGAGCCACCATATAACCCCTCCCCTAAAGAAGAATGCAAAAAGACCCAGGACAGCGGGAACAAGCACCGCCGAGTTTGAAGCTGGGGGACAAAGGCTCTCTTATGCAAGTGCGGCAATGAGTGTGAGAGTTGCGGTTCTACCAAGAGAGTACCCTCAGGTATCTCTCAGTGTTGATGAACTATCGGCACTGGAAGAAGCCATCATTGAAGAGGTTTCTCTGGGGTGGACGCACAAGCTCAAATTCAACGGCTTGTATTTTAGAACCGGGCTGCTTTTAGTCGATTGTGCTGGCCAGAACACAGCGGATTGGCTAAAGGAGAAAGCCTCAAAACTATCAACCTGGAAGGGCAGTGAATTGATGGCATGCATGGGTGACGACATCCCGAAAATGCATACAATCACGCTGTTCTTACCCAGGAGCACGGGGCAAGAAGATAAGAAATCCTTGTCACTTATAGAGGCCCAAAATGATGGACTGAAAGTGAAAGCGTGGAAGATCCTGAAGAGCAAGATCGAGGGTAAGGGCCAGCTGCTTGTGATCGGCATTGACGATCAGTCAGCGGACGCAATAGTGAAGGCAGATCACCAGCTCCATTACAAGTTCGGGAAGATTGCCGTCACGGGTCTCCCTAGGGCAGCAGCCTCCAACCGAGAAGCTGCTCGGACGATAACCGCTACCACCACTTCTGCCATATCCACTAAACCCACCTATCTCCCAAGCCTCCTGACACACAACCCCAAAACTCCTGACACAGCCCAAACCTCTGACACACCCACAACCATCCAACCTTCCCAGCAAATCCAATCTCCCCAACAAACCGAACCTGCCCAAACTACCCAAACCACACCCCATACCCCTACCCCTACCCGCCGCACACCAATTACTCAAAACCAGGTAACACCACTGGCAATCGATGTAAGAAATCGGAAGAGCGAAGAGATGGAGGGCATAGACCTCTCTCCTAGCCGATCCGACTTAGACGAAGTGCTTCCTACCATTGAGGAGGAAGATATGCTACTCGAGGATGAAGGGGCATTCGCCCCCATCCTTTAAAAAAGCAAATGACTGGACGCGGGATCAGCACCAGGCTAGCCCAGGTGAATATACACCACGCGAAGGCAGCATCAGCTGTCATCGCACGAAAATTCACTGCTGATAACCTGGGACTAGCGCTGATTCAAGAACCCTGGATTTACGGGGGCCAAGTAAGAGGCCTAACAAGTAAGGACTCTAAAGTTATATGGGATACGAGACACGACTCGCCCAGAGCATGCATAAAAATAAGAAATAATATAAATTTTATATGTCTTTCAGAATTTATGACGCGGGATCTGGTACCACTTCAGGCCCAAATTTACGTTGACGGCAACCCCCGCACGATGGTTGTAGCAGCCGCATACTTTGCTGGTGATGACGCCAATATACCACCAACAGAAGCTAGGAAACTTGTGGACTACTGCAACAGCAAAAGAATGCCCCTTATGGTCGGGTGTGATGCAAACGCCCACCATACAACATGGGGAAGTACCGATACAAACCAAAGGGGTGAGTACCTTTTAGACTTTATTATCGAAAAAAATCTAGATATATTTAACGTAAGGAATACCCCTACTTTTGTGACTAGAACCAGAAAAGAAGTTTTAGACTTAACTTTCGGAACTCCGAACTTAAACTGCTTGGTCAGGGATTGGCGAGTTTCTAACGAACCATCAATGTCTGACCACAGAATTATAGTGTTTACTTTGGAAAACCTTCTCACAGAGAATACCTCTGGAAGGAATCCCAAGAAAACAAACTGGGATCTCTACAAAGATACTCTCAAGTTAAATCTTGATCAGTTAGGACCAGTAGAAACGACAAACAGTTACCTGGAATTAGAACATACAGTAAATGAGTTAAGTGGGGCTATAAATAAGGCATATGAACTTAGCTGTCCCCTTAGACCCATAAAAAGGCAGACGGATGCTCCATGGTGGAACAACAATCTGTCTAAACTAAGATCCAAGGTAAGAAAACTTTTTAATAAGGCAAAGAGCACTGGGGAGTGGCATATCTATTCTGCAGAGATGACTATATACAATGGGGAAATAAGGAAAGCCAAAAGAAGTAGTTTTGTGAATTTCTGTGAAGGGATTTCTACCACCCCAGCAGCAGCAAGACTACACAAAGCTCTAGCGAAAGAGAAGACCATAACATCGCTAGCACTTAGAAACCCAGACGGTAGCTACACAGAAAATGAGGAGCAAAGGTCAAACCTATTGCTAAATACTCACTTTCCGGGCAGTATACCAATGGTAGAAAACACAATAGAGAGAATACCTCTCAGACCAAGCCGGGAAGACTGGAAGATAGCCAAAACTATCTGTACAGGTAACAGGATTGATTGGGCGATAAGCTCCTTTCAACCTTACAAGTCACCGGGTGTAGATGGTATTTTTCCAGCCCTTTTACAAAAGGGGAAAGAGGAACTAATGCCTTATCTCATTAACACACTTCGAAGTAGTATCGCACTTGGGTATACACCAAGTCTATGGAGAAGAGCTAAGGTAATCTTCATTCCCAAAATAGGAAAGAAAGACACAACACATCCAAAGTCTTTCAGGCCAATTAGTTTGACATCCTTTTTACTGAAGACTTTGGAAAAGGTAATTGATAACTTTATCAGATCAGAAGTATTAATAAATATGCCTTTAAACCATCGCCAGCATGCTTACAGAGCGGGTAGATCTACAGAAACCGCTCTGTATGAACTCACAAACACATTACAAATAGCTATAGACTCTAAAGAAACGGCCTTATGTGCGTTCCTGGACATTGAGGGCGCATTCGACAATACCTCACATGAAGCCGTTAACAGAGCTCTGGTAAGGAAGTGTGTACCCATCACTATAACCAGATGGATAAGTGGGATGCTAGGCACAAGAACTGCGGAAGCATATGCAGGGCAATGTGTCCAGAAAGTTATCACAACAAGAGGCTGTCCCCAGGGAGGGGTTCTATCACCCTTACTGTGGAGTCTTGTGGTAGATGAACTACTGGAAAGTCTTTCCTCTCAAGGCATACGATGCATCGGCTTCGCCGATGACATTGTTATAACAGCCGTGGGAAAATTCGAAGAAACTCTTTGTGATATCATCCAGAGAGGACTGTCCATTACAAAGAAATGGTGTCTATCTGTGGGACTGAACATTAACCCCACAAAGACAACGATAGTCCCTTTTACTAAGAAGAGGCTTCTACCACGCATGAAACCTATCCGGTTGGCTGGTGAAGAAATCGGCATTCAGAAGGAGGTTAAATATCTAGGTATTACACTAGACAGCAAACTCCTCTGGAACAAACATGTCGAGATAACTGTCGGGAAAGCCACAAAGGCTCTCATGATATGCAAAAGACTTGCAGGTAAATCATGGGGCTGTAAACCAAACATCCTCAGATGGATGTACACCATGATGGTAAGAACCATCATTACCTATGGGGCGGTTGCATGGCACAAAAGAACCGAACTTACCACAACTAGGAAATCACTAGAAAGGGTACAAAGGCTCGCATGCATTTGCATTACTGGAGCAATGAGAACTTGCCCTACAGCAGCAATGGAAGTCATTCTTCACTTGACGCCTCTACACGTGGCCATAGACAGTGCTGCTAAGGGAGCCATCCTGCGATTTGCAAAGGAGGGAACTGGGACGGGGAAAATCATTGGTCTCAGGCAAAGAGACTCGATTTACAGATCCACAGAATCGAACCTTCTTGACATCCCAAGAGATGGTATGATTAAAAAGTATAGCTTCGTAAAAAACTTTCGTACGGAGCTAAGTAGCAAAAAAGAGTGGGTAGACGAAACAGTAAACTACACTCTTAAAGCAAACACCATCAAGTGGTACACTGATGGATCGAGAACGTCTGAAGGGACTGGTGCTGGAATTTTTGGGCCTCGAACCAAACTTTCGGTACCGATGGGACAGTCTACAAGCATTTTTCAAGCAGAAGTTGATGCCATAGGGAAATGTGCAGACAGAAATCTCGAAAGAAAGTACAAAAACCAAAATATTGCTATCATGTCGGATAGCCAGGCCGCACTCAAAGCACTAAGCTCATACAGCATCAGTTCTAAACTGGTATGGGAGTGTGTAGATAGGCTAAACGAACTGGGCAAACACAATCATGTCACACTCCATTGGGTACCTGGCCACGTCGGCATACAGGGCAATGAAGAGGCAGACTCCTTAGCGAAAATAGGGGCAATGACACCCCTAACGGGACCAGAGCCTTATTGCGGAATAGGAGAAAACGTGATAAAACATAAAATCAAAATAGAAGAGGAGGCAAAAAGATCAAGGATCTGGAACGAACTCCCTAAGTTGAGGCAGGCTAAACTCCTACGTGGAAATTACAACCAAGAACGATTCCAGTCCTGCATCAGCTTAAATAGAAACAGGCTTAGAATAATAACCGGGCTCCTCACAGGCCACTGCAAACTAAGGAGACACCTCCACATCCTTGGCCTGGAAAACAGCGCCACGTGTAGATTCTGCAGTGCTCATGAGGAGACACCCGATCATATACTAGGTAAATGTGATGCACTTATGCATCAAAGACATAGGTATCTGGGAAATCACCAGATAAAAGAGAGCGAACTATCCTCTCTAAATGTACTCCAAATAATAAAATTCCTTAAGGAAATAAATTTGGAGGATGTGCTGTAGAATGAGTAACCTCATCCAGCTCCAGAACGGGGGCACAATAGATCTTAATGGTCGCAGTGCACTTACACCCCGAACTCTTTCATTCATTCATACCCCACTGGGTGATGTGGAAAAGAGTACATGGTATGGTATCAGGTAATCTACTTTTTGAAATTTTCCAGCCATGTATTCAAAATGAAAAGTCATTGAGGACATATCAGGTAAGCTACTATTTACATGAAAGGTGCTATCACTTTTTTTGAAAATTTTGATATACAATATTATTAATCTTATCTGAAATTTTTACATAAAAATTCATCTGAATCCGTTTAGCCGATAACGAAAAAATTCAAAATAAAAAAATACGTTCTATGACAGGTACTATCAATAGTTTCTAAGTGTAAATTTTTATAATTTTTGATACTATAAGAAAAAAGTTTATTTAAAATCGTAGGAGTCGTTTTTGAGAAAAAAAATATTTTCCTTTGCGGTTTTTTAACTTTTATATGGAAGGTACCGTTATTTTTTTATAAATGTAAATTTTTTCTAAAAATATTTTAGAGAGTAGGTACTAAAAAATCTCTTAAGCATCGAGTTTAAAAAAAAACCGATCATGTCATTTGCGAAATATTTGATTTTCCAAAAAAAATTTTAAAACCTTTTTTAAAAATCCAAAAAATATTTTTTCAAAAATTTTGGAACATAAAACTATTTATATTTTTTGGAAGCTTCTTTTAAAAAAAAATAATTGAAATCAGTCGTACCGTTTTGAACGTTTTGAAGAAAATAAAAAATTAAAAAAATGGTTTAGCCTGTAGAGTGTAGACGAACAGACAGACAGAACTGTGCCACCCACTTTTTTGGTGTTCTCTATCATCGTAATATCATGTTTGATTGTTATCTCTAATTTTTTTTTGCACGAATCCAAAACTTGCCTTATAGTAACAACAGTTGATTCACATTATACATACATCAATAAACTTTTAGATTTAATACTTTTTTCATTAATATGAATTTAATATTTTTACTATGGGTATAAAAATCAAAGCATTATAGCCAAAAAACTATGGGTAGAAGAATCAAAGCCTTATAAAAACAATAGCTTTTGTATTTATAAAAATTCCTTTTTTTACTATTGAATAGCATAAGTTTCTTTTGAAACCTTTTGTAATAAACCAAACTAAACTAATTTGCAATGCATTCAGATCAATAGTGCTGTTACCGAGATATAGAGACATGATAAAAGTGGGCGTGTTTGTGAGTGGGTCCCAAAAACTCACCTTCATATTTTCCTTGCCTATAGCTATACCTACAAAAAATATCTGATACCAACAGTAATGCTTATGTGATTTGAACAAAAAATATTTTGAAAGTTTTTTCTTGATCATGCAAATTAACTCTGAAAATTTCATCCAGATCATTGCGGAGATATAAAAAATAACTACCAAAAATCGGTAAAAAAAAAAAAGTGCATTTGAAAAATCAGTTATAAATGTAAAAAAAAAAATGCTATCAAAATTTCCTGAAACATAGATAACCTTTTTTTATTATTTTTTTTAAACTAAAAAATTTATTACAATCGTTTAAAACCATGATGTGTAGTAAGGAACCATATATTTATGAATTTTACTTTTAAACAATTAATATCTCTATTTTTAGATTTTTTAGAACTATCTTTAAATTAAATGTATTCTAAAATTTTAAGTCTTTATTCAGAAAAAAATAAATTATAACCTAATGACTTACCGTGTGGATTTAAGTTTCTCAACCCTTTTGAAGAAATATCTAATTTTACTCTTTTTGTAATAGGACTTTTAAACAATCCAAGCTTAGTGCACCCTTACATAAAATTTCTAATCTTGAGAATTTTTAAAAATTTTCTAACACTTCTACTAAAAGCCTTACAATAATGAATCAGATTAATGAATGAGTCAGTCATCAGTGACCGGTTCCATTAGTACCTTTTTAAGAAACAATTGGAGCACATTGGCTTAAGACGTAAGCTAATCTCTAACTTTCTTTTTTTTAATTTTTTATTGTTCCTAAAAAAGTCTAATGACTAAATACGTTCCTGGCCGAGGTTACGGTATATATTCTACTTGCAATTTAAATCTATCTATCGACCGATTCTAAGCTGGACACCAAACCTATAGTTACGGTCAAAATAATAGTATAGTACAAGTAAAAGAATTGCGAAACTTCGGTTTTGTAAATTTTATGTTGAGTTGATACATTGAATAATCACAAATAGAAGGGGACACCGAACATTGCTCAAACGACAGTCACACCAATCAAATGCAGTGGCCGCCCATGAAGCTCTAATTTCCTTTTCAAACAATTATTGGTTTTCTTCTCGACTAAGGTGTCAGTTATAGCTATTATTGAAACTCATCATTGAAAATTTTAATGATGGATTTTGAGGTGTTTAGAAAGTAAAATCAATTAATATTTTGATGGACAAATAAAGATCACGACTTACAGCAGTTTTAATAAAAAACTGGTATCCGCTCCCTAACACACGTGTTAACTGGCACATGGATAGACAACTTGTCCGCTTGATAACTTTTCTTATTAAAAAAGATATGATATCTTTCCAGTATTTATCACTTCACCAAATTCACCACTTCATCAAATTATGGTGATTTTCTAATACATGTGTCACATGCATGCACTACCTTACGAAGTGTACATATACTGGTAGCAGTAACCCAGCGGGAAAAATTAAAAAATTCATTGAGGAAAAACCTGCTTTTTCCTTGAGGAATGGAAGCTGTACCTGCCACTTTTCAGCTTATTCCTTTGATGAATTTAACATGGGCGTGTCATTGGCGGGAAGCACATGCCACTTTCTCGATGAAAATTCACTAACGAATTCACTACTTCAATGGAAGTTGTTTATTCACCGACCCAGGTGATGAAAAACATGGTGATTGCATAATCTGTGAATTCACTACATACCGGTATTAAGCTTATTCATCAGTTCAATAATTTCGATGAAAAATCTAATGAAAATCCAGTTATGAAATCACCATGTTAGTGGTAGTTTCTTTTTCATCAATTAAATCCTCCCATTTGAATTGTTTACTAAATCCTATCGGTAATGCACCCTTTATTTTAAAATCAAAACAAACCAAAAAGCTGTTTCCATTTCAAATCAAAAGTTTTTGGCGTTTCGGCAAACGCAATTTCTATTGACTTCAGTTCGTCTTACATGGACTTTTTTTTACAGAAAGTCACTCTGAACTGTATCCAACAAAATGAGAATTTATAGTTGCCAAAAATTATAAACAACTTTGTGCATTACTATTCCTCGTTGGAATCATCGATTACAATTCACCATGAGTTTCACTCACATTTGTTTTTTTTTTCTTGCCATGAACACTCTACAAAGCAGATGAGTGGATTCAAACAATGAACTGATGATCTTGTACATTACTCTCCCACAAATTTTTCATCACATACTTTCCCTTTTAAATTCACCGAAATAAAGGGTCGTTTCATAAACACAAAGCAGAAAGTGGAATCAAAGCTACGAACTGAGGAAACTTTGCATTACTCTTCACCTACTTAATCATTGCATGTCGTTTCTCTTATGATTTGGCAAGTGAATTCATTGAATATTTTAGCAATGAATTTTATTGAGGACGATATTTCCCGCTGGGAAATTAAAAATTCATTGAGGAAAAACCTGCTTTTTCCTTGAGGAATGGAAGCTGTACCTGCCACTTTTCAGCTTATTCCTTTGATGAATTTAACATGGGCGTGTCATTGGCGGGAGGCACATGCCACTTTCTCGATTAAAATTCACTAACGAAATCACTACTTCAATGGAAGTTGTTTATTCACCAACCCAGGTGATGAAAAACATGGAGATTGCATAATCTGTGAATTCGCTACATACGGGTATTTAGCTTATTCATCAGTTCAATAATTTCGATGAAAAATCTAATGGAAATTCAGTTATGAAATCACCAGGTTAGTGGTAGTTTCTTTTTCATCAATTAAATCCTCCCATTTGTATTGTTTACTAAATCCCATCGGTAATGCACCCTTTATTTTAAAATGAAAGCAAACCAAAAAGTTGCTTCCATTTCAAATCAAAAATTTTTAGCGTTTCGATAAACGCAATTTCTATTGACTTCAGCTTCAGTTCGTCTTACATGTACTTTTTTACAGAAAGTCACTGTGAACTGTATCCAACAAAATGAGAATTTATAGTTGCCAAAAAATTATAAACTACTTTGTGCATTACTATTCATCGATGGAATCATCGATTACAATTCACCATGAGTTTCACTCACATTTTTTGTTCTCGCCATGAACACTTTACAAAGCAGATAAGTGGATTCAAACAATGAACTGATGATCTTGTACATTACTTTTCCACAAATTTTTCATCACATACTTTTCACTTTTGAATTCACCGATATAAAGGGTCGTTTCATAAACACAAAACAGAGAGTGGAATTGGAATCAAAGCTACGAACTGAGGAAACTTTGCATTACTATTCACCTACTAAATCATTGCATGTCGTTTCTCTTATGATTTGGCAAGTGAATTCATTGATTATTTCAGCAATAAATTTCATTTAGGACGATATTTCCCGCTGGGAAACGGTGCTATCATACGCGTGCGTGTATGTGTTAAAAAGTTATCCGTTCATTATACGTGGAATCTGGCTAGTTAAAGTTATCCGTACGTTAACACACGTCACAGACTATTACGTATTTGTTACTAAGAATAATTACTAGTTAACAGATGTATAAACGCTAGCACGTTGTTATCCGCCGTTTATTAATATGGGGGTTAGTAAATATTTCTAGTCAAAACAAATTTTCAAATATGCCCAACTTTCTTCAAAAAATAGCTTTTAATTTTTTAATGATCATTGGTAAGGTAGTTCAATCATTGAAATAAGAAAAGTGATTTTATGTTGAAAAATAAGCCTTTTTTTAATTTTTATGGCTAGAAATATTAATTAGATCTTAACCTTTATTTGTCCATCAAAATAATAAATAATTTTACTTCCTAAACGATTCAAAACCAATAATTAAAATTTGCAATGATGAGTTTCATTGAAAGCTATAACTGGCACCTAAGAGAGCCTCAAAAAATTCCTTTCATCATTTTCATGCTCTATGTAAAAAAAACATGTCTTCCCTTTCTTATTCGGCAATAAAGAAAATTTCCCACAAGGAACAAACATTTACAGCAGTATTAATAAAAAACTGGTATCCGCTCCCTAACACAAGTGTTAGCTAGCACACGGATAGACAACTTGTCCGCTTGATAACTTTTCTTATTAAAAAAGACATGATATCTTTCCAGTATTTATCACTTCATCAAATTATGGTGATTTTCTAATACATGTGTCACATTAGGGTGGTCGTTATAATGGGTTTTTTTAGTTTTATTATTTGGATGGGCCTAAATCAGCTCTAAATGAAGAACAAAAAATTTCCTACTTTTTTCAGATTTTTATTTTCATCCCCTATAGTCGCTGTAGGGGTAAATTAAATTTCTTCTTTTTTTTTTGTAAACTCGCATAAAATCTGCTGAAAAATTCAGGACATGTAGGTGAGAAGTAGACAAGAAAAAAATCAAATACTACCCCCCTACCGTAGGATTTTTTTCTTGTCTAGTACCCACTTACAAGCTCTTACAAGTTGATGATCAAAATTGACTATCAAAACAGTGACAGTCAACTATCGCCTTACGCGATTCCACCCATGAAAAATTAGAAATTTTTTTTGTCTTCATTTAGAGACGATTTGGGCCCATCCGGGATGGCCTTTTTTTTTGCTATCATACGCGTGCGTGTATGTGTTAAGAAGTTATCCGTTCATTATACGTGGAATCTGGCTAGTTAAAATTATCCGTACGTTAACACACGTCACAGACTATTACGTATTTGTTAATTAGAATTACTAGTTACCAGATGTAAAAACGCTAGCACGTTGTTATCCGCTGTTTTTTAATATGTGGGTTACGGAACAAATTTATTACAGGGGTGTTGTATATGATAGAGCGACTGCAGCGACAGGCTGCCAAACTAGGACACCTATAGTGGACGTTTTGCCCGGTGTCACTTCTATTTGTAGTTATTCAATGGTTGATAGTAAAAAATTGTAACATATTGAATTAATAACATTTTCTTAATGATCGGAAAGCGTGCTCTAATTAGAAGACTCACATGTCACATCTAAAGACAAGCCGAACGAAACGCCAATTTGTAGGACTAAAGGCCATGAAAAGCTATCTTGAATCGATAAAAAGAATCGTCCAGGAATTCCCAAATCAATCCCTTTACGTCAGCTTCTGAGACTAAAAGCATATTTTGTGTTGATGCCAGCAACTAAATGGTTCGTAGAAGCTTACACGAAAGGTACCATGGCTGACAAAAAACATTGTAGCAAAAAGATTGAAGTTCGCAAAGCAACCACTTCGACTGTCCTGCATCAAATTGGAGAAATATTGTGTGGTCAGACGAGTCCAATATTATTTTATATGGTGGATATAGACCCCACAATATGTCAGAAGGCCACCAAACACAAAATATAATCCACGTTTCACCAGCAAAAACAATTAAACACGGATGAGCCAGCATAATGGGTTGGGAATGTTCTTCCTTCTACGGTGTTTTTCCAACACATTGAATTGGAGGTAACATGGACTAACAAATCTGTATTAGGATCATGCAGGAAGTAATGCTACTCTATGCTGAAGATGAAAAGACACTAAAAATTAGTAGGTATTTCCAAGAAAATGACCCAAAGCCTTCTAGTTAACTTGCGAAGCAATGACTCCAGAGAGAGTTGATGTGATGTTATGGCCCGCACTTTGCTGTTGTGCGATGCAAAGAAATATGTTGCTAGTTGCCAGCCAACTAACCATAAAGCCATTTGATAAGCTACAGCACTCATGGAGTTCGATAAAGTGTGGAAACCTGATACAACGCCATAGTACTGCTATTTCCAACCAGGGGCCTGCGTTAAGGTTCAAACCCTCAACTACATCCTTGTGATAAATATTTTGCCCTAACTTTGCTTTTTTGTAATATTTAAATGTGGATCATCTTCGCACTACTATTTTTTTGACCACTGTATTTCAATAAATTTGAAAATATCGGATCAAATATTTTTTTGAAAATAAAAGCTTTATAACACCAATTTGAAAGTCACATGGGTATTAATTTGTCTAAAATTAAGGGATCAAAGTTGTTTTAATTTTGATTTTTTGATAAGTACTATTATTTTAACTGCTGATGGACATACTCAGGTGTTGCATGGCCGATCATTCATTTTCTTAAGAAAATTTAAATAAGTGCACCGTTGATACCTGCTGCTTTCTTATAATTAAGATACACATAACAACTCAGAGTGCACGCACACACAAAAGGGATGTAGGTACCATCAGCACCAACGAAGTTCGTAAACCAAAAGTAAACACACGAAAACAACCCTGCAAAAATTCATTTCCGCATATCTAACCAAAAATAACCCTTTACATAGTTTTGTTTACTATAGACATCTTTATGTTGTTTATTGTTGCTCTCATTCCGGAAACCAAATCAAACCAAGAAGCTCGATATAATTAATACGTAAACACTTTTCTATAACTGCTCTTTCTAACTGACTTAAAGGCAACGTACTTACATAATTTTCTTTTGAAAAACTATATCCAATCGATGTGGGAGAATCTAATTTTTATTTATATACATGTTACCGGTGAGATATTGATAGGCAGGGGTCGAATTTCAACCACCGGGCGATACTAGTATATACATATAAACAGACATAGATTAAACTAAGAATACTTAAACAATACGCGAAATAGGACGAACACTAAATAGATATACATAAATAACACGAACAAAGTGACTCACGACACGGTGGACGATCGTCGTCCTTGAATAGTTGTTGCTGTTGAATTGGTTTATGTACATGGTGGTTCTATTATCCTTGCAGGAATGGTGTTCTGGTTGTGTGTTGATGTGTTGTAGTGGCAGATACTATCCTCGTACCGATCAATTGATATACAATACCTGAAAGAAAAAAACTAAGTAACGAAATTCGGGGACGTGATACTGTCGCGGGAGTCTTGCTACCGAAACCGAGCTGCCTGGCCTATTTGCATGCAGGTATGTTGCATAAACAGCCTCCAGCGGCAAGGTGGACACCTTTCCTTATTTTGTTGGATTGTTAAGGTACCTGAAAAAAAAAGAAAAGAAGAATAATTAACAGAGAAAACATACAAGGGAATTGAATTGACGGGCCTTGTAAACAAACAACTTACCGGCATCGATGTTGCTTCTGTTTTGTGATCTGAATTGTGTTTTTTTTTGTTATTTGTATCCAGAGTCCTTATCCATGATAATCCAGTGAATTTAATGTTGTGCATGTTCTTTTTACGTAATAAATTTGTTTTCTAATATAGAGCTAGGGTAGTCCGGCATTTCTTTTTGCAAACAAGTTATAAATATGCAATATGAACATGACAGATATGACATTTCGACTTGAAGTTGGCAGAGGTTCGAAAAGGGAGGTACATATGCAATTAGCCATCAAGTGTTCCGAAAATAAATGGACATGAAAGCTTTGGAGGAAATAAGTGGTGTTCATAAAAACTTTTAGGCGATCAGTTAAATTTGAAAAATTGTTATCTAAATTTTTTTTTTTTTGCACGAATCCAAAACCTGCTTTATAGTACCTATAATCGCAAGTAAAAATTTAAAATAGTTGGAGCCGTTTTCTTAAAAATTAATTTTTATATATAAAATTTTTGTAACATTTCCAAAAAAAAAATTTGGTATGCCAATTTTGAGTATATATTAATATGTATTTGAAACTGAAATTTCAAAACAATCATCAACCCGATTTTGAAATATTGACTTTTCAAAAAAAAATTTTTAATCTATTTTTAAAAATCCAAAATTTATTTTTTTTTTTAATTTTGGTATGCAGTATTATTTATATTCTAACAAAGCTTTTGTGCAAAAAATTTTCTTGAAATCGAATGAGCGGTTAATGAGAAAACCGAAAATCAAAAAAACCGTTATATGGCAGGTAGGTATCATTAATAAATGTTTTTGGTGATTTTTTTTCTTACTAAAAGGTATATCATATCTACAGTAATACACTGCTTTTTTCTTATCAAAATCGTTCGAAACATTTTTGATATAAATAAGCTTTTCCTTAACGGTTGTATGGTAAGTACCAGTATTTGTTGAGCTAAAAAAAAAATTTCAATTTCCCCTCTGGAGAGTTACAAAAAAGCCTTAAGTTCAAAATTTGAAGAAAATCGCTTCAGTGGTTCAGGCTGTAGGTTGAGGTACGGACAGACAGACAGACAGAATTGTGCCACCCACTTTTTTCGTGCTCTCTATCATCGTAATGCCATGTTTGATTGTTATCTCGAAAAATTTTTTTTGCACGAATCCAAAACTTGCCCTATATAGTACCTATGTATATCGCAAGTAAAAATTAACAATTACAAACATTTAAGAGCGTGGTACACTGGTCTTCAATGAAGCTTTGAGTCTATTCTTACTTATATTAAAATCAAAAAAATTTGAGTTCAAATTCAGATTGTTGCACATGCGGTTAAAAGGCTCATGCATTCCATAATTGGTACGGTGTTGAGATATATGCATAAGTTCTAGACTACGAGTGTTGTGACCTCCCCCACGGTAGTTAAGGCTAGTACAAGATAATAAATCAGGTGCATCAATAACGCCCGTTAAAAGCTGATGAATAAATACAATATCATTATTAATTCTCCTTTGTGCCAAAGTTTGAATCTGAAGAAGCTTTATCCGGTGTTCGTAACGAGGAAGATTATAAGGATCGGACCACGGTAGTCCTTTCAAGGCGAAACGTATAAAATTACGCTGTACTGCTTCTAGTCTATTCTTATGGACATCGTAAAAAGGAGTCCATACCTGTGATGCATATTCAGGATGAGGGCGAACAAGACTGTTGTAGAGAGCGAGGGTAACATAAGGATCCTGAAATTCCTTAGACCATCGTTTAACAAACCCTAACATAGAGTTTGCCTTGTTGACGATTAAATTGATATGCTTCGTAAAATCAAGATTAAAAGTAAAATGAACCCCTAGGTCTTTGAAACTATCAACACGGCGCTGTGTGTGCTGCGATATTTCATAATCAAATGAACTAGGAACATTTTTTTTAGAAAAAATCATCTCATTTTATTCAAACACGTTAAATACTAACGCAACAATCTTAAATTATAAACTATAAATACTTAAATCTATTATATAAATTTAATTGTAGTGAATGGACATATTCTTAAAATTGTGTGATTTTACGTTATCATTAATTGAATTAATTAGAACATAGTTTTTATTGAAGACATTAATTAAGAGACTGAGAGGACTATTGGCTCCATAGTTAGATCTACTGAAAATATTACAAAGGGGCAATAGCCTTCTTAAGTTAGGACGGCTAAAACTAAAATTCAATCTATAAAGGACCGATGGAGCTGTAATCGTTCTATTTATAATCCCTATAATAAAACAGAATTCCAAGTACTCTCGATGATTTGATAGAGATGGAAGAGTTATTAACTGGAGTCTATGCGTGTATGGTGGCAAAATAAACCTACTAGACCAGGGAAGAAAACGTAAACAAAATCTCATAAATCTTCTTTGTACACACTCTATTCTGTTAACATGAACCGCGTAATATGGGGCCCATACAATGCAACGGTATTCCAGAATTGATCTAACAAAAGAAACATACAGAATTTTAAGGACATAAGGATCATGAAAGTCACGAGCAAACCTTTTAATGAAACCAAGCATCTTATTAGCTTTTTTTATAATGTAGTTAAATGGTCAGTGAATGAGAGTTTTGAGTCCAAAACCACCCCAAGGTCAACAAAGGTTGACAGGCTACATAAAAGTGATGTATTCAACAAATAATTAAATGTAAGACGTTTTGTTTGCGTGTAAAATGCATGATTTTACACTTGTCAATATTTAAAGACAGACGATTAGTATTGCACCATTCCCAGAACTTAGGAAGATCATCTTGTAAAAGCTCACAGTCAGCTACTGAGTCGATTTTTCGAAATATTTTCACGTCATCGGCATAGATTAAGGACATAGAGTTACGTAAAACAGAAGGAAGATCATTAATAAATAATACAAACAATAACGGACCAAGATGACTCCCTTGAGGAACACCTGAATTTCCTATAAACCATCTAGAATGTTCATTTTTAAAAGCAATACTATATAGTCTATTGCTGAGATACGAGGAAATCCATAAAATAAAGCGATCGTTTAGTCCAATGGTGCTTAGTTTCTTAAGTAATATTTCATGATTTAATTTGTCGAAAGCTTTACTGAAGTCAGTAAAAACACAATCAACCTGGGGGGTCATTCCGTATTTCGATTATCGCCAGACGATATCGTTTAGACGATAGCCTTGCTTTCCGTAACTTTGAAAATGACTATCGTCTTGGCGATCTCGTTTTGGCGATGAATTATTTGCTCTACGTAAGTCAATAATCGTCAAAACGCTATCGTCAAAACGATAGAGCTTAGACGATAGCTAAAGAGGTATCGTCTTGTAATTATTTGAGTGTTTTAAAAGTGATAAACGCTTTTTTGTTGATTTTTAACCATTGTTTTTTTCAATAATATGAAAATGAAACAATTATTGAATAATTACGGCATATACATATGTAACTATATCAGTTCATGGTTTGAGTTTTCAGAAAAAAATCTATCATTTTTGCCTAATAATCGAATTAACAAAAAGTATCTGCCCAGTGATCAAAATTCGACCATTTATACCAAAATAATCGTTTATCCATACAGGCGTCTATGTCAACAGGGCTCTCATCGCGTAAGACGATGATCGTCTGACGGTGTCTTTTTCACGTTTAGTTAAACGCGATAGTTAAGGAATGCCTACTCTATTTGGTTTTGAGAAAAAAAAGTTAAGAAGCAAAAAAGCATATCTTTGCTAGATATATGTATGTATTTTATTCAATAATAAATAATTTTGATGCACATCATTAATTTTTTGACAATTTTGCACTTTTTAAATAACCAAAGAATTGGAAATCGTAGAGGATGAGAGAAGAGGCTATGTCCACCGTTAGGAACCCGCACCGTGATTAAAGGAATGGTCTTTTTTGTATCTTCATATTCGTTTTCAACACTTGTGCTTGTAGGCCAAAATCGTATTTTTAAAGAGACATTCTGATGACCCGCTGCTTTCAGGCCTTATGTCTTTAATGTTGCGCAACGTAAAGAATCAATTTATCCACGAACACAAACTTTAACGGACGATATTGCAATTCAATTTTAAAATAAACTGACATTTCAAATGAAATTACAAGGATTTTTTGTTTTGACAGCAAAATTTAATTTTCAAATTCATTTCATTCATTCAAAAAAATAAACGATAGAAGAGACGATAGTGATTGAGTTACGTGAAGCAAATTATAGACGATATCGTTAAAGATAATCGTTTTGACGATTATCGTTTTAAAAATTACGGAATGACCCCCCTGCTTATAGTTTTCAAAAGCATCCAAGCAGAAAGTCGTAAACTGTAGTAAATTAGTGACCGTCGATTTCTTCTTCACAAAACCATGCTGGTTTTCACATATAACGGAGGAGCAATGAAAAGACAGAACATCACAAATAATAGATTCGAACAATTTAGCATTGACAGAAAGCTTAGCAATAGGCCTGTAATTAGTTACTATTTTTGAACCTTTCTTGTGAATGGGAGTAAGAAATGCATTTTTCCAAAGAGCAGGAAACGTAGAACAACTTATTGACTTGTTGAAAAGCACAAACAACGGGTATGACATATATATTGCACATTTTTCAGAATAAAAGAAGGTAAGCCATCAGGACCGGGACTAAAACATTCGTCTAACTTTTCGATGTAGTCAAGAATAGTCGCTTCGGATATTGCAAAATTAATTGAGTTCAGGTGTGAGAACTCGTCATTTGTAAAATTAATATTTGGATCGTTTGTAAAAGCGTTTTCATTATGATCGCCTGACATTTAATAGGGTTGAGACTTAAACCATTTGTATAACACCAAATAACAAAACTGTTTATATCTTCTTGCAAAAGTAAACGATCACTCAGAGATTTGACGCTTTTGAAAATTTTCATATCATCAGCAAAAATTAGAATTTCACTATAACGTATACAGAAGGATACGTCGTTGATAGCTAAGATAAAAAGAAGTAGGCCTAAATGACTACCCTGGGGAACTCCAGATTTGGCAGAGAAAGGGCTGGATACAGAGCTGTTAAATCTAACCTGATAGGATCTATTATGGAGATATGAAGAAACCCAAGTGATGAGTTGAGGAGGAAACCCAAACACCTTTAACTTAAACGTGATGATGTCATGAGAAAGTTGATCGAAAGCCTTAGAAAAATCAGTCGAGTCCTTGACCATGTTCCAACGCAGTTGAGCACTTATGCAAGAATGCAAGTAAATTGGTTATCGTCGATCGCTTTGGTATTGGTTTTTAAAAATGCCATCAAATAAACGTACAAACTTGGATCGCAGAACTCGCAATCCTGCAAGCTACATAATGTATGTACATACATATATGTATGTCAATTTGACGAACAACGCGAAGTGCGAAATGAGGTTGAAAGGAATCATAAAAACAAAAACATATAAATGTTGCGTTTAATCCCTACCGAGCTGCATTAAATTATAACGTGGCAATCGATTGCAGTTCACAGCAATTTATTTCTATTGGACCAATGCAAGCGCGCATCCAGGATTTCGTTCAGGGGTGGGGGCAATTTTCATGAATCTCCAAAATTTTGATGAGGTCTACAGAAAATTTTATAACACCTCATACCGCTCTATACACCTAGTCATACAAACCAATGTGTGTGGATAAGTTTGAAATTTGAAGAAAGCAATTACCTCTTTCATAACTGCCACTGTATCTCGAACAGACAACGTTTTTTAATTTCCCTCTTGATTTGCGTAACACTGCTTCGAATTTCAGAAAGCTTATTGGCACATTGGAAAGTTCCTATTCCCACACTTGACGTTAAAATTCGAGTGAAAGTTTCAAGCTCTCCTTTAGCTGGGACAAGATAACTTGTCCAATGGCCTTGCCAGTTAAAGGTTGTTTTCAAAAACGTCATCTGCCTCAAAAATTCATTTGCAGAATGCTCTCAAACGCAAACTGCAAAAGTCTTCTGTTCGAAAAGGCATAAATACAAGTTCATAAGCATTTTGTTCGATAATGGAGTTTGTTTAAGTCACATGTTCGAAAACATCATCTGCGGTGCAATTCTTCAGTAAAAACATCGAGTTGACGACACAAATATTGAGAGGTCAGAGAACGTGAAATGCGCAAGAAAATTGAGTGCCGTTGATAAAAAAGACGTTGTGCAAACAGAACGATTGCATACTTTGACAATAGCAATATTCGCGTTAAAAAATTAAATTAAATTAGTAGAAGTTCTATCCCACTTCTCTTCGGAAGCGATTGCCTTAGTCGTTTCCTGGTTCTTCTCTAATCTTCTTCATCGGATTTGTACTCTTTGCCAGTCTAATAATACTGAACACGGAATTTTCTAAAATGCATCCACGCAAGTGACAAAATCCTCACGAATACTCCCATCAAAAACGTATCTTATGGCTAAAACAGATGTTCAGCACGTCTGCACGCATCGCTACATAAAGCACCGCACTCGAAACACAGGGTGGTCGTTAAAAAAAAGGTCATCCCGGATGGGCCCTGTAGGAAATGTTCCTAACCCAAACCCTTTCGTAAAATCTCATAAAATCTCTAAACAAAAAAAGATCCATCCTACCAAGTCCAAACGAAAATTACAAATTTATTTCCAACTAATGGTGAAAGAAAAGCCAGAATTATTCTCAAAATGAGTTTAATAATTTATTTCGTAAACTTGCACCATTTAACTTTACACGAGCAATGTAACTCGCGAATATACATAAAATAAATTACCATAACACATAATCAGGTAAAACAAAAAGGCAACTCTCGACGACTGGACGACGAAGTCTACCTCACATACTTCTTGTGCATTGGCCTTTAACCATTGTGTTCAAAGATGAAACTTTAAAGTGGGTGGTGCGTTCAAAAAATGGAGGCAATTTGTTTCGAGCCGTCCCGTACCAAACTCAATATCCGCTTTACTCCATTTCCATCCGTACCATTTAACACAAAAAAAGTGATCGGGCGTCCTCATGGTGTCGTTCGTCGCCATATCAAGTCTTTTAGATTTGAGTCGCCGTGGAGAGTAGTTTCGCCTTTTAAACTTCGTGGTTGCATATACCTAAGAAAAGAAAAAAAAATCAAAGAAAAAAAGAACCTACCCACCGAGGAACAAACACACAAACAACCATAAGTTTTTCGTGGGCGACAATTTTGTTTCGGCTCCGTGATTGGGAAAATCAATCCCCGATCAGATAGCCAAAGGAGTCCATCAGGCACCGAAATCTATTTAGTTTTTGTTTGGTAAGATGGTAGACCTTGAGGTACCATGTGTTTCAACAAAAAAATCAAAATTGTTTCCCTGTTTCTTATTTTGCTACAGTCCTTTTTATCGTTGGAAACTTTCTGGCCAGACAGGCGCACGAACGACGTAAATCGCCAATCCTTGCTCAGGAGGAGGCGACGGAAATCAGTGTCGAAAGGATCCTCAAATTCAGCGATAGGTAATGTCAAATCTTGAAAAAAAAACGAAAGGTTTACCTAACAGCGATCTGTTCTCCTAGATTTAATTTCCACCAAGCGATTTTCTGTGACTAGCTTCTTTTTACCCAAACCGATTAACCTAAAAGGAAATCTTTTGGTCAGGACTCCAGTAAAAGGAACTACCCATTTAGTTCAACAAAAGCAATCCATCCCTCAGTTGGGCAGCTTTGGCTGGTCACAATTCCCCCGGCTAGTGTCGGTAAAACGACCAATTCGGATGCACGGGTCCAGAAAAGGATGTGAAATCTTCTTCGGGAATACGTAGGTAAGAAGAGAGACCTTGAATGTAAAGCATAAATTATAAAATTGTCACCTTAGGTATAGCTTATTTTGTCTTCGGTCCCTTCACGCACGATTTGAAACGTTAATCCTTGCCCGGAAAAGGCGATTAAACGTACGTATCTCCCAAGGATACAAAAATTCACCGTTAGATTTCCTTTGTGTTCTTGGACTTTCTTCGACCGGGTTCCTTTCTATCCAATCGGAATAAATCCTAAAGCTGGTCTTTTGGATTTTGGTCAAGACACAAGAAACAGGAATTAATATTCTTGCCACAATAATAGTAAAGACTTGGATAATTTCTCAGTCACTCTTCTTTGATTGAATACAGTCCTCTCGGCTAACGCCTGAAAAGAGCAATCCATAGTCACGAGTCCAGATAAGGAATAAAAATCTTCTTCAAGAATTCATAGGTAAGCATCCGTAAAAAAAGGAAATATACGTAGGGACTAACAAAAGATTTTTCTTTTCACGTAGCAAGAAAACTCCGAGTCTTCGATTGAGTTTTTCGGGCGATTTGCCAAGAAGAAGAGGAAACCCTTCTGGTGGCCCCTCTAGTTACCAGACACACAGGCGCGGAAGGCGTAAGTCCAAGAAAATTTAAAGTACATAACTCGTGGCTGAAAATAACAAAAAGAAAAGGAAATTAAAATTCAAACAAAGAAAGGTGAAAGGTGACAGTGTTAATAAAAAAAAAAAGAAAATAATTCTGGGTGCTAGTCCAATTCTGAAAAGAAAAAGGGCTGTTGCAAATAGTTAGTAGCGCAAGCAATGGCGTTGGAGCATTCCTTAATGGAGTTTTCTGTTTAGGGATGCTATGAAGGGTGGGTAGAGAACAGCTCTGAGGGCACGACCACCTATGCCCCCCTCTAAATGTGGTAGTATAGAGAAAAAAAAAGTAATCGGTTGCTAAATTTCGGGCCCTACTTCTTTTTGGAAGATGGTAAATAGCAAATCAATCAACAACTAAGATTAAGGCCTGGATAAAAAGTAACACCGTCCATTAGCTGGTGACAAGATCCCCCCCCATCGACGAGCTATGCAAGGCGACCAGCAGGCCTTCGGTCACTTACGCGAGTGGACACCTCTCTCGACTCCTGCCTGGACGGGCCTATGAGTCTGTAAGCATAGGTCCTAAAGGTGGGGGAAGTCGTGAAGGGAAAAATTTTTGAGGGGAGAGTAGGCTTCTTGATGAAATAATCAATAACAAGTTTTATTTATGGAGATCTTTTGTGATACTCTACTGACTGGAATGTCGGTCTAAGTTATTTTTGGTAGGTTGAGTAGTTCGATGGAAGCTCTGTTTTCTCAAAGAGGTTGACAGTAGGTGAGAAGATCCAGATAGCTTAAGTATTAAAAATTTATAGGAAAACATTGTGAGTCCGGGTTTGGAATTTTCTCACCGAAAATTGACAAGGGTGAAGTATGTGGATGAGCATAAACATACTAAAACATTATATGCTAGTTTCAAAAATTTTATAGCAACGTTACAGCCCAACTCGGCTCCAAATGAAGAAAAAAAATTCCCTAATTTGTTCAGATTTTTATTTTCATCCCATATTGTCGCTGTAGGGGTAAATTAAAAATGTTCCCTTTATTTTTTGCATACTAGACAACTTGCGTAAGATTTGCCAAAACAATTCAGCGCATGTAGGTGGGAGCTAGACAAGAAAAAATCCTATGGGAGGAGGGTAATATGTCCCCCCGCTTGGAAGGGAGGGGCAATTTAATAAAATATTTGCATAAAATAGACAAAAAATAATTAAAAAACAACGGCAATACTTACAGTTATTTTTTGTAGCTTTTTGAAAAGCCAGAAGTCTATTCTTACGGCTTGTTTTTAAATTAAGTTTTTTTGATGAACAGTTTTGGCAAAAAATTGTTTCAAATTCAACACTTTGAAGAATAAATATTTTTTTATTTTCAAAATTATAGGTTTAAAAACAGTTTTTACCGAAATTGTTTATTCCAAGAACTTTATTTGGTCATAAGGTATAAAAATAGACTTCTGGCTTTCCAAAAAGCAACAAAAAAATACTGTTAGTGTTGCCGTTGTTTTTTAATTAATTGTATTCTATTTTATGCAATTATTTTATTAAATTGCCCCTCCCGTCCAAGCGAGGGGAGATATTACCCCCTCCAGTAGGATTTTTTCTTGTCTACTTTCCATCTACATGCTCTAAATTTTTTGGAAGATTTTACGTGAATTTCCTAGTTTGCAAACAAACAAAGGGAAATCTAATTCACCCCTACAGCGACTATAGGGGATGAAAATACAAATCTGAAAAAATTAGGGATTTTTTTTTCTTCGTTAAGAGCCGATTTAGGCCCATCAAAATATAAAAACAAAAAAAAACATTATAACGACCACCCTTATGTGCATACTCTTAAGGTTCGTTTCCATTTGAGAGTAAAAAGACGGCGAGCAGGTCTAAAGAACTCCTCGTGATTAAAACTTGTAAGTGAACACAGTACACAGCCTGAAACTAGCTTACCAGAGGGGAAGTCAGATCTCCAAGAGTCACTCTTAAGAGTTTTCGAGGGAAAGTACTCTCTAAAATTTGAAGGCACCTTTAAATATTTATCACAAAAAGGACTCAATCACCCTTTTAGTATGAATTTTTTGTTATTTCTCAATAACTTTGTATACACAAATGTAGTTAATTATTTAAACCTTATATAAATATTTTAATCTTGTAGATCGGAGGATTTGAAGCAAAGTTGAAATTTTTTGAACATAATGGAATCGATGTATTTTAAAGATTTTGTTATTTTTTAAAATCAATTTTAAGGTGGAAAATTTAGAAAGTGCCCCTATCGCCTGTGCCATATCATTTTACTATAAAAAAATCACTTATAAATTCATAGTTCATAGTTCCCCATCAACCCACCTCTATAAATTTATAGTGATTTTTCTTATAGTAAAATGATATGGCAGAGGCGATAGGGGCACTTTCTAAAAAATGTAAAGAAACTATTTTTTTCAAAAATGAGAAACTTTTCATTCACATTAACATTTTGAAAATTGAAAATCAAATCGATCTGGGACTCAATCTTCTCTCTAGTATGAAATAGTTTGCTTTTCTCAAAAAATGTTATAGATACAGTAATATAAAGCCTAGAATTTTATAACCTTAACTTAGAAGATTAGACATTTAAAACCGAAGTTATAAAGGACGGTCCACACTATGCCGATCAACATTGTTGGTTAACATTGTCGATCAACATGCTAGTGTGTACGTGAAAAACTTTCATAGCAAACATTTGTGGGGTTTGGAATTTTCTGATCGATGCGTCAAGATACAACCGAAGGGTTCTGGGTTCGAGTCCTGGTGGTACCCAACTTTTTTATATTTTTTCTTGTGAACAATAAAGTTAAAACTATATTATTAACATTAAATACTTATTCACAACAAATATTGCATTTTTCATCTAGTAAAAATGTGAATAATAACGCACAAAACAAATAAATTATGTTCATGAAATTAAAACCCTACAAATGTTTTTAATAAAATGAAATTTGTTGAACAGCTTTGTCGATTGCTATCCATTTTAATCGGGTTACGTTCGGGTCAACAAATGTTGATTGGTTTTGTCGATCAACACGTCTACACTTACTCAACACTGTTGATCAACGATGTTGATCTACACAATTCGACATAATGTGGACGCGGCTTAAGATTAACAATCGGTCGATTTGAAGGCTATTTGTGCATAGCGGAACTTTTCTTCACTGAACCTGCTCAACTAACACACACGAATTGCTGCTAATCTGCGCAGAAAATTTAGAAGTATAGACTAAACATTGGCAATTGTCGGCCACGCCATCCCACAGGTTTCTTATGGGATGAAGACAGGACAATCTGAAGGAGTTTTGATTATTTTTGGGCAGTTGTACGAAAGCTATTCGGGGATAGTAGCTATAGGCTTACAGTTTGGGATCATTTTGTTCATAAAATGTGAAGACCCGCGAAATACCCAATGGACCAGCATTCTGTTTAAGATTTTCACTCAGGGGTCCGCAAATAATATTCTTTGTTCATTATCCCATCAAAAAACACCTGATTGCAAACATCTTTGCTCGATATGCAACCTCACATCATAACATAACATCAAAGTTTGTCACGCCATAACTCAAGAATGGCTTGACCGATGTGGATGCTTCTGTCCTGGTAGTATTTGGTATTGGTTAGGGATGCGTATGAAGTTAGCAGGACACTTTTGGAAATAGCGAAGAAATGTATCATGTCATTAGATGCTAGATACTGAATTGCGAATTAGTTACGAAAATACAATTATTGTTTTATATTGCTGTTAATTATTTATCAACAAACCCTTTTTTTAAATCGTTTACTAGCGAAAAGTCCTGGTTGCTAGCGCTATATTATTTAATTATTGTTAGTATAATTTATTTATATTTTCAATAAAGTTTTAATAATAATAATAATATTAAATCGTTTACAGTGGACGCTCGATAAAGTGAAGTAATAAAAACCAGGCCTGTTCACCGTTTAGAGATTGTTCACTTTTTCGAGCGGGAGTTTTCTAAGGCTTTCTAAAGGAGAATTTGATCCAAAATGCAAATTTCGTTCGATGTGAATGTTTTTAATACTAATAAAGCATTAAACAAGGCTTTCGCTCTGGTTTAAACAAAAAACAGAAACAATTCCTCAGAGCTCTCAAGCTATGTAAAATGGTGGCTTGACATTTTTAAAACAAAATACGTTTTTATATAAAATTTTGTGTGTTCACTATTTCGAGATTCACTGAATCGAGCGTCTACTGCATCTTCATTTTTGAGAAAGGTTTCCTGCTAAATTCATTATGAAGTTGGCAGGACACCCATTATTTCGCAAACCAAAAACGCAACTAATTAAATTTTGCGTAACTAATTCGCAATTAATTAGATCTCAACAACAATTTTTAAATTTTTTCGTATATCTTCATTTTTGAGAAAGGTGACCTGTTAAGTTCATATGAGGTTAGCAGGACACCTATTTTCTCGCAAACCATTAAAGCAATTAATTTTGTTTTTGCGTAACTAATTCGCAATTAAAGCAACTAATGATAGGCTACTTTTTTATCGTAATTTCCAAAAGTGTCCTGCTAAATTCATATATGTACATTGGTTAGGGAGTGTTTTTGTGAAGTTTGGTTTTGCGGTTTGCTAAAAGGTCTAAAAACGCACTCTGGGTACGTATTTTATATACAAAATTAATTGAGTTTGAAAAGAAATCAATCAATTTTGGAATTTTGTTCTCACAAAATAAAATTAAGAAAAATAATACAGTCGAGTCTCCATTATCCGAAATTCGATTAATCGAGGACACATGTTTAAAATACTCTTTTGTTAATTTGATTTAGAAACTTTTGCCTACCCGAGCGGAGCCGGGCGGCCAGCTAGTTTGTTAATAAAATTACAAGTTAAGAGATGTATAAATGCTAGCACGTTGTTATCCGCCGTTTATTAATGTAGGGCTAAATATTTATATACATAAGTAGTTTATTTTAAGCGTTCAAACTTAGAAGGAACATTTGAGTTACAAAATAGTATCTATTTTTATTATTTTTTTTCTAAAGTGATTGTTCTTCTTAGAATAACTGCCTCAAATGGCATCATAGTTATTCTATTCAGGTTAGCCTTGTCCCTGTAGAAAACAAAATACATAATAATAATTATGATCATAATTTTAAACGTAGATAAACTTACCCAATACGATGTGGTGAATATTTGGTCACCAATGTGTACTCCATCAAGCATTCATTTTCATCTACTGAATTACATAAAGGTTCAATAAGCTCAGTTTCCTTTCCCAAATTAGCAAGGATTCGATATTCCTCGTTTGGATTGGACCTTATTTAAAAAATTAAAATTGCATAAGCTTACTGTACAAAATCGTTTTCAAGAGCCTTACCTTATTATCTGGAATACTTGGTCATTTACAGCACCAAAGCTCCAAGCTCCTTCATCTTTGAATGCTTTAAAGGCTGCTGTATGTTTGAGATTTTGCACTCGTTTAAAAATGTTCAAGGTACTCCTTTCGACTCCTCGCTGAACTTTAACGTTCAGTGTTTCGTAGTTTTTAGAAACTGGCAACCACGTGTCAATAGAGTCCGAAAATCCAGCTGAAATTTGATCATTCCATTGAAATGGAGTTCGCTCTGGATCACGGAAATCACATGTTATGTTTGTACATTCAGTTGGAACATTATCCAAGCCAATTTCTTCACCCTTAAGAAAAAAAAATTGTTAAAATTCAATAAAAATGGTAACTTATCTGTATGTGCGTAGACAAAATTATAAACGTACTAAAATTTTGAAAAAGGCATTACTGAAACAAGTCCAAACCTTAATGCTAAGTCCTACTACTTGGCTGATTTATTTCAGTACATAGAATATAGAATTTGTATAAAAAAAAACTTCTTATATAGTAACTAACTACATACCAGAAAAAAACGACTATCTCAGAAATTAAAATTCACTTAGCCTCATGGCACCCGTTAGTACGCCGCAAGGTTCATTGTCATTATCATTACGTATAAATACGAATACTATTATGCAGATGATGTTCAAGCTTAGGCTATTTTTTCTAAATCCAGACTTTAACCAGCTACACGTGAACTTGAACTTAACTTAATCCTGATATTTTAGTTGTTTTTGAGTAGAATGAGGATAAAGAATTTATGTTGAACACAACACCAAAATGATGGCATAGTAGCCGCATCAAGGGGTTTGGAAAGAAAATATTTTTAATAAATAAATTAAATGTGCATGGAATTTTTTTTTAATATAAATATCATATTAAATAATTTATATATGTATTCTTAAAATAAGTGGATATAAAAAAAAAAAACAATTAAATAGCAAAAATAAGATAAACCTGTACGACAAAATTATTATCAGCAACCCCAACTATAGGAAACCTTACAAAACTCGCAGCCTCTTAATGTAGGGGGCTTGAGTTGAACGTAGGATAGATATATGTACGTGTTTCCACATCATTGGGGCGATAGGACCTTACATAGCAGATTCGTAAAATTAATTTAATTTCAAAATACAGGATGCGACAGTAAAAACTGACGGTTTTTTAATAAAGGTAGGGGTCGGTACGGTGGTTATAGGGAGGAGAGTAGGATCCAGACTCTTTCTTTTGGTATTTTTTTTACAATGGAGGGTTGAACCGCAGAACACCATTCGTTCACAGTTCCGTCGTTTTTAGAAATATCGATTCTGTGATCCTTACTCAGAGGAATCTTCGTATACTTTTGAATGTTACTCAACGCACGGATTCCGTCAAGGAACAACCATTCTCCTTTAAGGTTCGGAACATCGGAGAAACAGCTGTTGGAACAATAAGCTGTTGGAACAATAAGGAGAAGGGAAGGTGAGGAGGAGAAGGGAGAACACTTTTTCCTGGCGAGATAATCTCGCTCCGTGATGGTGACATTCCATGGCCGATACGGTCTCCTGATCTTTCCCCTTCCGCGAGGGACTATGGGGCTGCCTAAAGGAGAAAGGAAAAAGGGTGTGTTTTGTAAAATTACAATTTTCCTCTTTCGAATAAAATTAACAAAATTGAAATGTCTCGTTTATTCATTGATTTATCCTATTTTAAAAGCCGTCAGTTTTTTCTGCCGGTCCCTGTACAATTAGTGCAGGCTTATTGACATATTTTTAATCGAAAAAAAAAATCGATTGAAAATGGTGAAGGAGATTATAAGGAATGTAAAAAAGATCTTTTTCCCAGCAGCGGATTTGGAGGGGAGATTTGGGGGATGAAAAAGAGGGGGAAATTGTTTATTGCGTTTTCCGACTAAAGCTGACCCCGAAATGAAAGTATCCCATAGAAATGTTGTAGAACACGAACAAATCTACAACTTTTATCTGTGTTTTTTTACATAACCTCAAAATTTCCGAAATATTGGCGAAAAACCATATTTTTTTGTTTTTTATTTCGCATTTTCGAAGAAATTGTTTAATTTAAATTTAACTTTGTGAAAATATTTCTTGTTGTGTCCCTTATAACCACGGGTTGGCTACGAAATCTCGCAAATCAAAATCTCGGATTCGAAATCTCGCATAACGAAATCTCGCAATTACAAAATCTTGCTTTTCAGAATCCCGCTATTACAAAATCCCGCTTTTCATAATCTCGCAATAACAAAATCCCGCAAACTAAAATCTCGCAAAATTTAATTGCATTGCAACAAATACAAATTTTTAATCAAAATCTCGCAAATTAAAATTCACTGTCTGAGTACTTTAAGACCACACTGTTATTATTAATTTGAACTGTTGATTTTTCAATATTATTGTTGTCAAAAGAACAAGAAAGAGAGAGAACATGGAGATGGTATATCCAGTTGTAAAGTGTCATGTGCAAATTGCATTAATCGTATTTGACCTTGAACTAGAAGATACTTTTAGTTCCATTATAAACGCGTAAGACAACCAAAATGGTTATTAACAGTAATAAAGGATGTAGAAATTATTTATTGACGGGTATAGTTATTAGTTGGAAAGAAAAATTATGCAAAGTGCTCTTGGGTAGGTTTTTTTTATAATATAATAAATATTGTAATTGCGAGATTATAAAAACAAGATTTTTAACTTGCGTGATTTCGTTATTCGAGATTTCATTATTCGAGATTTTGGTTTGCGGGACATCGTAGCGCTCCCAATAACCACAACTTTTTTCTAGTAAGACCATTGAGTAGTTTTTGAGATATTAAATTTTTTTTTTTGCAAAAAAATACTTTTTCAAATGAAAAATTTTCTTCAGAAAATCATCGTAGAGAGTTCATTCAACGATTATTGGTTTTGTTTCTACATTCACTTATATATAAAATATTGATAATATAAAGTAACGACGTACAAAAATGCGAAAAAGTAAAAAATTCATTTTGCATCAAGAAATTTTTTAATAATTGTTGATAAATTGTTTAAAATTTTTGGAAAATGCAAAAATCAATTACAGCATTAAATTCTAAGAAAAAATACATAAAAAAGTGTTTTATTATTTGACCTGAGACAAAAGTTTTGCCAATACCGAAATGATATTGTTAGAAAGATTCATTTCAGTACATACAGTTTTAAATACAAAACAAAAATAGTAATACAAGAGCCGACACCAAATTTTGGGAGTGGGTGATACATGTATTCTGAGAACAAATACCAAAGTCTGGCAGGTGTCTTTCCTTATATCTTGAGTTTTATAATAAAACTAATGATCCTTGAATGAACTCTGTACAATGATTTTCTGAAGTACATTTTTTATTTGAAATCAGTATTTTTTGCAAAAAAAAATGAATATCTCAAAAACTGCTCACTGGTCTTACTTGAAAAAATTGTGGTTATTAAGGACACAACAAGATTCTCACAAAGATTCATTTTTGGGAAAATGAAAAATAAAAACAAACAAAAAGACGGGTCTTTTCCATTATCTCGGAAATTTTGAGGTTATGTTAAAAGCTGATACGTATAAAAGTTGTAGATTTGTGCGTGTTCTACAACTGCGTTTCTCCAAGTCCTCGGGAAATTAAACGAAAAACAAAGGTTTGTGTAGACCAACTTGCATTTAGGCTGTGTTTTTGCGAGCCCCAAGGGAATTGACCACAACAAAAACGAAGATGAGAATACAAACTTGAATGGTACATACCTTACATATACATAGGATGTATTTTTCTAAGCTAAGCCAGGCTGGTGCCAACGAAATTGTATACTGGCTATGTTTTTCTCAAGTCCTATGAAAATTCAACGAAAAAAAGACTAGAACTCAGCAATTTTTACATTAAGCTATTGTTTACCCAAGCGCCAAGGAAACTGAACAAAATAAAATGTGATTGGCATACGAATAAACCCGTAAGATGTGTTTATTCTAAGCCCCTAAAAACTTGGGAAAAACAAGAGAGTTTGGCTTAACAAATGGATAATGTTAAATGCAATTGTTTTCAGAAATTGAAAAACTGAAGTTCAGTCTGCATCAGCATTGTTTGTCCAAGAGCCAGAGCAAAAATATGAAGTTCATACCAAATGCAATTTATTACTGAACTGATTTTCTTGATGGAATACGTCTATGGGTGTCCCCTGAATGTAAATCCATATTGGCGGGACGGGGGGCCAAGTGCATCAGCCACCATCTTGGAAAACGCGTTTTATCAAATATCTCGTGACCCGTGCATCGTACGACAAAAACAGTACATTTTTTTCAAGTTGATTGATTTCAAAATACATATGTTTAGATACTTTAAAAGTTTATTTCTCGAAAAGCAGCCTGATTTTAAAAAAATAAAACAATGGAATATTAGCTTTCAAAAATATGTACGATCTTTGTCACGAGATATTTGATAAAACGCGTTTTACAAGATGGTGGCTTACGCTCGCAGCTTCCCATTCCGCCAACTTGGATTTACATTAAGGAGACACCCCTGAACATATTCCATCAAGAAAATCGGTTCAGTCATTATTTGCAAACAAAAAGTACCCGGCTCTTGGCCTATTTATTGCGAAGACTGTGTTGATTTAAGACGAGTCTCCTAAGCTATCGATATAATTCATTATTAAGAATCCTATTGAGTTTTAACAAAAGAAAAAATTCCATCTTCTTCCTATGCTTCTTTCTCTTTTGATATCTTTTGCTTTTGGCCCTAGCTGAACCCATTGAATTAGCGAGACTTAGCTCTAAGAATAATGTTTCCGGTAAAAAATAACTTTGGAGTCGATAGTTCATTTTTATTTATTATAGTTCGGGAGCCGACCGTGTGATTACCTATCTCATCGCAGCCACGCAAAAATTGGATGCCAACCGATAGCTTTAGTCCAAACATTTTTACAAAACTGCTGGTTCGACAAGCTTTACCTGGTCGCAATGGTTAGAAAATGCACTTCTCAGGTTGCATTTTCCGCTAAATGTACCTATATTATAAGCAACTTATATAAATGGGGTATCAAATGAAAGCTAGGACTGTCCTCTAGCCGATATTAATGGTCGGATAGACTTTTTATGGCTGTGGCCGCGAGTCCGAGCACTTTTCTAAAATTAATTATTTTGTGCATCGTTTTGGATGAAAAAAAAACAGTTAAGTTAAGGCCACTTTCCTAGCCATTTGATATGATATTACTCAGTTTTCCCTGATGTAAGACGCAGTGTTAAAAAAAGGACATTAAAAAAAATGATCGGACTCGTCGCAACAGTCATAAAAGTCTGTCCGACCATTGGTATCGTGTAGAGGACAGTGTTAGCTTTCATTTGATACCCCATTTATACAAGTTGCTTATATTATAGGTACATTTAGCGGAAAATGCAACCTGAAAAGTGCATTTTCTAACCATTGCGACCAGCTTAAGCTTGTCCGGCCGTAGTTCTGTAAATTTTTTGACTAAAGCTATCAGTTGGCATCCAATTTTTGCATGGCCGCGATGAGATAGATCATCTTGGGGTCGGCTCCCGGACTATAACGATCTGTATTTTATTTCGGACTGCTTTGGTCTACTCAAAGATGTTTTGACGATTTCGTAGACTAGAAAGCGATTTTAAATGTAATGGTAACAATGGAAAACATTGTTAAATTTCAATGTAAAAGCTGATATTTTGGGTAAGGCATAGTTTAAAGTTCCCATGCGAAAAAAAAATGGAAATTTTCAAAACGATTTTCCACCCATTCTGTGCACAAAATTGAATAATATTCGAGGTGGAAAACGTTTGTCTTGGCTTAAGTCACCTATTGAGTCATTTATTTACCCTTAATTAATAAACTATAGGCCTAAAAATGGAAAATAATTATTTTTGGATGCAAAAATTATTTGCATGCAAGTAATACCTTGAGTTGAATATATTTTTTTGGGAGTGTAAGTCGACCGGACCATCCTAAAAAAAAAATATTTCAGTCACCACACTTTCCATGACAGCAATGGTTTTAATTTCGCATGAAACTGTAAAACAATCATGCACACAATTAATTTTGCATTTCATCTCAATTATTTTTGACATGCGAGAATATTTGCATAGAGTTTTTGTACGCACGGGAACCGTTTAATAGACTTAACTTATTAATCAATCGTTTTTATTTGAATCTGTCGAAAAGAGGATTTTTACGATTGTTGTATTCCATCGGGAAAAGAAATTGATTTGTTTGTTTAAGATCAATTTTGCAGAATTTTTCAGCAGTTTTGCCTTTCCCTATACTTATACCACAAAATGTTCAGCTCTTGTTATGCTAAATATTCTAAACACAATTTTCATAACCGATAAATGTATGTAAAATCACATTTGAAAACTTATGTACAGCTGAAATTTGGCTGTCCGATCAGTCGGAAGAAGATAAGTGTTAAACCTTTCCTGTAGAAAACGGAGTTCTCTGTTACCAAACCGAATTTCGGATAGATAAAACTTATTTCACAGTGGACATGCAATAGCTTTCACATGTTGAGTACCTTATACTTATTTCATTTCATATTTATAAACTTACATAATAGGTGACAGTTGTTCCAGGTAATGTAGCAAGTATTATATTAAACAAATCTTTCCTCTCTTTTCCCAAACGATCTCCAATCCTTGGGTTATCGTGGTTACCTAACTGTGTTTTCATTACTATAAGAAACAATAATTGTTAAATTCAGGTTTTCTTACCACCCAATTAGCTGACTTATGTTTTGTCCACATAATATCCATCCATCCATTTATGGCTACTTCTAAATCTCTGGCATTAGACTTTTCGTTCAAGGGCATAAGCTCAAAGTTAAAAGGTAAATGGACAGCAGGATGTGTGTCATTACCGAAATACTGGTCAATTACATTAATGGGAGAGTAAGCTTCCGCAAGTAAAACCCTATAATATTTAACTTCCTAACTGGATATGAATATGGCAAGAATTTTTCAATATTTACCTCTTTTCTCCACCATTTTCCTTTTGATAATTTTCTATAAAACGTCGCCATTCTATCAAAAGTTCCGTATTTTCATATTGATCCCTTGTATATATATGACTCAAGTATTTATTGCTTTCTGGATCCGTTGTTTGCCCGCTCACAGGTTCATCGGGGTAGGTCCCATCTTTGTTGACCTTCTCGAAGAAAAATGGAACAGCGTCAATGCGGAATCCATCTACACCTCGGTCTAACCAGTATTTCAAGACATTTAACATAGTCTCGTGAACTTTCGCGTTCCTAAAATTAAGGTCAGGTTGCTTGCTTTGAAATTGATGCAAATAAAATTGCTGACGTTTTGTATGCCAAGTCCAAGCCTTACCTCCAAATTCACTTAACTAATTCGAAAAATATATGCATTATGTTGTAGGTTTATAATATGCCTTCAATTATTAAATACTATTACTGATATTTACCCAATTTGATGGAGGATTTTTTTTGCCTGGATTTTTGGGATCCTCTTTACCATTGTCCCAAACGTAGAAATCATCGTATCCATCTTCACGGTTTATTGACTTTTGAAACCACTCACACTCGTCACTGGAATGATTTGGCACAAAATCTAAAATTATCTTCAGTCCGATCTTTTTCGCTTTCGCAATAAGCGCATCGAAATCCTCCAAAGTACCAAAAAGTGGATCAATATCGTAAAAATCCGAAATATCATAACCAAAATCAGACATTGGAGACTTAAATATAGGTGACAACCATGCACCAGTCATTCCAATTTCTTTCAGGAATTCCAAGTTTTCAGTGATGCCTTCAATAATGTCGGTTTATTTATTAAATAGTCAATAATTTAAACAAATTAAATTCTCTACTGGAGCTACCTTTCAAGTCCCCAACTCCGTCGCCATCGCTATCTTTCCAAGATCTAGGATAGATTTGGTAAAGGGAACCATCTTCCCACCAATCACTTGTTGCAGCTGAGAGATTGATACTAATACAAAGTATAACAACACAATTCAATAAAAATCTCTTTTCCATGTTTTCGAACTTAATAGTTTAAAAGATCTTTTTTTAATGAAATTAAGTTTCTAGAAAATAAAAAATTCAATTCTTAGTTACTATTACATAATGAATGAAGATTTTAAATATAAATAAAAAAAATCAATTCTTAGTTACTATTACATAAATGAATGAAGATTACAAATATACAAGGGGATTAAAACCTTAGGGCCACTTGCACGGTACTAAAGAATATTACTAAAACTATAAAAGCTATTCTTATTTTTTGATAAATAAAGGAATGCTTTTCGTTTTTGTAATACACAGACGAAAAGAACGTCATCACAGACAAAATTGGAGTTTCGATATCGATAACAAGTATGAAATTCATGTCGGTAGCACTGTTTTTCCATGGGCTTAAGTTAAGCCCAGAGAAAGGACTTAGATGTTGCTGTATTAAACATGAAAACTGTTTAACTCCGACATGTTTTTTTTGGACCACTTCCCCCATTCAATAACACTCCAAAAACAAAACATTGAAAACTAAATTAAAATAATTATCGACACGACTTGCTTTTTCATGAGAAATTTAAATTGACAAGAGATATTCAGAAGAACGATTTTTTTTTAAATGTGTACATTAGGTCATTAAAAAAAAGGTCATCTTGAAGATGCCTGAATCGACTCTAAATAAAGAAAAAACAATATTTTTCCTGTCTACTTCCAACCTACGAGCTCTGAATTTTTTTGGCTGATTTTACGCGAATAACCTAATATGCAACAAAAAATAGGGACTTAACAGTGACTTTAGGAGATGAAAATAAAAATCTGAAAAAAATTATTTTCCTTAATTTAGAACTTATAGGAGGTCCATCCAAATCAGTCCTACTCAAAAAACCCTTAAAACGGCCACCCTAATGCACAAAGATAAATTTAGGATTTTGATGTAACGTGACTGAATTCAAGATTTTATAAAGAGTTATTCAAATGGCTCAGATAGAGTTCAATTATATATAAAGCAGATGTTACTGTTTACAGAAAACTTTCATGTAAGTGGCCCTTAGATGTTTTCTTTAGCTAAAATGTTATATTTTTTAATTAAAAGATAAGATCTTGATTGAATTCATAAACACTAACGAATCCGAAAAATCAACAGAAATAGTTACAATCTTCGTTTAGGAAACTACTTAAGTTCAATAATTGATTGATAAATACATTATATCGATTAGTAGGAATGAGTGCTAATGTTTTTCAACTATTATATCAAATTTTCAATCTTATTTTCATAATAATCCAGTTTGCTTAGGATATTTTGTAAATATGGAACTGATGAAGGAAGGGTTTTTTTTTTAGTTTGTCAGGGTACCATATAAAGATTAATTTGAATTTCAACCATATGAATTCCTTGCAAGGTTCGCATGCTATTTTGAATCAAAGAGTGAATTCGTTTTTCACCAATAACAGTCTCATTAGGTCCCATGATCACAGACTAAAATCTCGTCACCCAACCATAAAACTCGCTGACTGAACTGTCAAATGATGTCTTTAACACGAAATACTTCTGGATATCAGAAATGGCATCGTCTACGGTCCACGCAAACTGACACAATATTACTCTTTGGGTTTGACCTACATCGCAAACTCTAGTCGACACTGAATAGAATCCGAACAAATCATGGAAAATATGCAGAATCTATGTTGCAATGGGGAACTATGTCCCACTGGGGAAGCTTCAGTTCTTCAGCTTGCGACTGCTGGGCCCAATGACAAACCATCCACCATATTGTTGGGGAATGTTTCAAGAGTTCCTACACTAGCAACATCCAAGATTTTGCGATACAAACAACGACTGGTTACGAAAAACGAAACCTAGGTGTTGTTATATCTAAAAACAAAAACAAAAATGTTAAAAAAAACCAAGTTCTTATACGTACAAAAAAAGTGCAAAAAGTCACCCAAAAAAAGTAATGAGATCCTATACACAGGGTATCCTGAAAAAAATGGATGACATTGCAATTGGTTTAGCAGACACGACCTTTCCAGACAAAATTATACAAAAATATTTTCTGGTTACTGTATTGTTTTTTTCAAACGTTGTTAACAAGTACTACTTTTTTCATGGATGAAAAAGTTTTATTGTTTTTTATTTTTTTAATATTCTAGATTCTTAAATATCTGCTGGTATAGATAGGTACAGTGGCGGATCCAGAGGGGGGGCTATAGGGGCTGAAGCCCCCCCCCCCCCCCCCACGCAGGCGCGGATCCAGGATTTCGTTCAGGGGGGGGCAATTTTGTGAGTTTCCATAATCTTGATGAGGTCTACAGAAAATTGGAGTACACTTCATACCGCTCTGCATGAGATGAGTTTGAAATTTGAAGAAAGCAATATTTAGTCTTTCATAACTGCCACAGTGTCTTAAACAGCGGGTACCTTGGAACTTCGTGAAATGAAGATATGCAGTTTTTGGCTGTAGCATGGTGTCCTTACAGCGTCTTCTACCTCAAATTTCGGAAAGCATAATGGCACATCGGCATCGGCATATTCCCACACCTGACGTTCCAGTTCAAGTGAAAGTTTCAGCATCTTCTTTAGCAGGGCAGGGACAAGAAAATTTTGTCAATGGCCTTGCCAGTTAATGGCCATTTTCAAAAACGTTATCTGCGTTTGCAGAATGTTCTCAAACGCAAACAGCAAAAGTCTTCTGTTCGAAAAGGCAAACACAAGTTTTATTGCATTAGCATTGTGTTTGATAATGCAGTTTGCTTAAGTCACATGTTTGAAAACATTATCTGCGGTGCAATTCTGCAGTAAGAAATCGGGTTAACGATAAAAATATTGAGAAGCCAGAGAACGTGTTCGAAAGTGTCAAATGCGTTTGCAAGGATTGAATGACGTTGGTAGAAAAGATTTTGTCCAGGGGAATTTGATTAAATTCAGACACCTAGAAAACAAATGCCAGATGCCAGTGCTCAGGCTTTCTATAATTATGATTTTGAAGAAAATTAAAAATAATATTCTTCCATTTTAGTGGAGTGAATTAAGTTCAAATAAAGAATTTTAAGTGAGCTCTACTCTATACATTGCGTTTCATCCAGGTCCAGGTACAACAGTTGGGCTCATCAGTTAGATGGTGTTGTGCCCTTCTAAGACGCATTTGAGAGTTTGAGAGTAGAGACTTCGAGCAGCTCTGAAGAAGCTCTCGAGAGTAAAATTTGCAAGTGGACACAGTCATGAAATTAGCTCAACAGAGGGGAATACAGATATCCAAGTTTTGATTTTGAAGAAAATTAAAAATAATATTTTTCTGTTCTAGTGGAGCGAATGAATTAAGTTCAAATAAATAAGTTTAAACTTGTTTATTTGAACAGGTATCCAAGAGTCACTCTCGAGAGTTTTCTAGTGAAACACTCTCTCAAACGGAAACGCACATTTAAATATTTATCATTAAAAGGACTCAATCACCCTTTTAGTATGAAATTTTTTAGTACATATTTCAAAATAATTTGTATACAAAAATGTAGTTTATTATTTAAACTTTAATTAAATATGTAAATCATGTAGATCCGAGCATTTGAAGCATTTGTTTATGCTAATTGGCGCAAAATTTTAAACGATTAAGAAAAGGACGATTTTAAAGCAATTTTAACATGATGCTCAGTTAAAAAGATAATTTTGTTAATCTTATACGATTTTAGAATCGTATACTATCTCTTACAGCCCTATTATTGACACGATTCAAAACTAGTTTTAACGTAAAACTAGTTCTATATAGTCTGGAAGCCCACCGAAAGATTACCTATCTTATCGCGGCCACGCAAAAATTGGATGCCAACCGATAGCTTTAGTCCAAACATTTACAAAACTACTGGTCGGACAAGCCTTATCTGGTCGCAATGGTTAGAAAATGCACTTTTCAGGTTGCATTTTCCGCTAAATGTACCTATATTATAAGCAACTTATATAAATGGGGTATCGTATGAAAGCTAGGACTGTCCTCTACACGATAGAAATGGTCGGACAGAGTTTTTTGGCTGTTGCCACGAGTCCGACCACTATTCTAATATTAGAGATTTTGTGCATCCTTGGATGAAAATGAAAAAAAAAGTGGTTAAGGCCACTTTCCTAACCATTTGAAATGATTTTACTCAGTTTTCCCTGATGTAAGACGCAGTAATAAAAAAAAGACCTTTTTTTTAAAATAGTCGGACTCGTCATAACAGCCAAAAAAAGTCAGTCCGACCAATGGTATCATGTAGAGGACAGTCATAGCTTTCATTTGATACCCCATTTATATAAGTTGCTTATAATATAGGTACATTTAGCGGAAAATGCAACCTGTAAAGTGCATTTTCTAACCATTGCGACCAGATAAGCTTGTCCGACCAGCAGTTTTGTAAATGTTTGGACTAAAGCTATCGGTTGGCATCCAATTTTTGCGCGGCCGCTATGAGATAGGTAATCTTACGGTGGGCTCCCAGACTATATAAAACTAGTTTTATGTTAAAACTAGTTTTGAATCGTGTCAATAATAGGGCTGTTAATGTTTAACTAAAGTTAAAATCATTAAATGGCTATTTTTAATTTTAAGTTATGCTAAATTCATGACATCTGTCATTTTCCCCCAAAAAAATTCTTGACAATTATTGTTATTCCAGAATTGAATTGTGCTTTTTATGTTTATTTTCGTAATAAATTGTACTTTGGAATGCTCACGAATCAAGGCTCAAGCGCAATCAAAGCTGAGTTTCTTACAAACTCTATTCAAACCAGGCACAACAACCAAACAAAGAATTTATTTAAATATTCAAGTGAACATCGTTTTGTAAATTAAAAAAAAATCTAGGTTGTCACTTTGACATTTGTAATTATGAAAAAATGCTTGTTTTTTATACGAACTGTCACTGTTCGGAAGTGTTCAGATCAACTGTTTATATTAGAAAAGAATTAGTATGACGCTAGTTGCTAAACCAAAAAAAAAAGGTTTACAAATTGGGAAGAGCTAATAATTTACTATAAATATTCAGAATAATTAATTAGCATCATGCAAAGCTTTTAACAAAAGGCTGTTTAAAATTTTGCGCTATTGTTATTTTTTTTTAATTAAATCAATTTTAAGGTGGAAAAGTTAGATAAGTGCCCCTGCCGCCTCTCCCTTTACAATTAACTATAAAAAAAAACACAAATTTGTGGAGGAGGGTTAAGGCAAGACCTTTTTAAAAAAAAATTTTTAGCAAAATTGTGAAATTTTTCATTCACATTTGCATTTTGAAAAGTGAAAATCAAATCGATTTGGGACTCAATCTGCTCTCTAATATGTAATAATTTCACTATTCTCTTAAAGTCTTATACAGTAATATTTTTTTTTTTTTGATTACATTTTATTAAATTAATATTTTATGCTTCGTTCGTACCTGCCCAGGGGGGGGCAATTGCACCCATTGCCCTCCCCCTGTATCCGCGCCTGCCCCCACGGCTGATTCAGAAGAGAGTTAGACAAACAAAACTAAGATTGTGGCTACAAAATTTACATATAACACTGTTAGGGCTAACAAAGGGCTGAAAAATTTGCATGAAAGCTGTTGTTTTCCGAAGTCCAGAGAAAAAATGGAGGTTGGGTCTTAACAATTTGTGTGTAAGCTTTGTTTTTTTCTAAGCCTTTAAGGAATCGGACTAAACAAATAACAAGTTCGGGGCTAGTAAGTACGATACCTAAATGCTGTGTTTTTTTTCAAGCCCTAATATTGAAACTAGTGAGGTTGACTTTCATGCTACTATTTTAACCTAGATTTCCTTGGGATTCGATATTTCTTAAAGATCCAATTAAGTTTGAGAAAATGAATGAATGTTAGCTTTTTCTTAAACTCCTCTTGATATTTTTCGGACTTAGCTAAGCCCAGATAACTTTTAAGGCTTAAGTTTAAAAAACTTTTCGGTGTAAGAAATCACCCTGATTACAGAATCCGACGAATGAGTCGGCCCAATTTAGACATTTGGATCATTGTTAAAATGTCAAAATTCAGTCTGATTCGCTCCGCAGTTCATTCGACGGATGCTATAAGTAATCGGACTGAATAACTTTGATATGGATTGTTTGCATGATAACATCAAAATATTGTTTTAGAAATTGAAACTTACGTTCTTATTTCAGAAGGATATTTTGACGATTTCAAAGACGGCTTTAAGACGAAGCGATTTTTGATCTTAGTTTCTATTTTGACTTCCTTTGTGCTCTAACGAAAGTTTAGAGAGCTCTTTCCACGAGCAATATTCATTAAATGAAATGAGAAAGAATTTCAATTCACTTCGAACTCGTTTTCGAAATGTAAAAATCAGCTGTAACGGTTATTTTATTTTTTCTTTAAAAAGTGTAATATACATATTTGTTTTAATATGGACCCAATACTCGTATAACTATAAATAATAATAACTTGAAGGGCAGACAAATTTTAAAATCTTAACTCAGATTTTTTCTAATCTTCGTCAAACTGTAATGCTATGTTTCCACCAAAGGTTTATCTCAGATTAGATTTAGTAAATCTTTTTGGTGTTTCCACCGCACAAAAAGATTTAAAAAAGATTAAATTTGACAGCACCTTCAAAAATGCAAATGGCGTTCCAATTTTTCTTATGAAGTGCGAATGAGACAGAATGTTTGATTCGTGTGAAACAATGAAGAACTGAATGCGAGTCTCGAATGAATCGTTCAGTACCATTTAAGAAAAGGTTAGTTCGATTTGTAAATCTTTTTGTCCTAGGAAGATTTAACAAGATTAATTTCTAATCTTCAAGATTTACGAAATAAATTTGTATGGTAAATCTCTGAGATTTGAAGGAGATTTGAGGTAAATCTTATTAAATCTCAGATTAGCGTCAGGTGGAAATGTAGCATAAGATTTGAATTGACAAAAAATATGAATGGAATTCGTGTTAAAATAGTTAATGATCGGAATGTTGAACACGAATTTTTATGTTCGAAATACCAATCCTCATGGACTAAGGTCATTTTAGGTGGAATAGGTACAGAATATCCAAATAAATTTTTTTTCCTCAAACTTACAAAAAGTGAATTGAAAAACCTGATTTAGCTAATTTCCTTGAACAGCTATACAAAAAACTTGCAATTGTTTTTTTCTTATAGGGAGCTTAATTACCTTCCTTTTCTCTTCTATAGGAATTAAATTTTAAGAATAAGATAGGTGAGATACAAGGGCGCACGCCGGATTTCGATTAGGTCGGAGCAAACTCATTCAAAAAATAGTTTTATTACAGAAATCTTGCCTTAAAATGTTTTCATCAAAAGAAAAAAATTGAATAATATATGAAATATATTCTGATTAGGGAGGGGGGCAAGCACATCTAGCTGCCCCCTTGCGTACGCTCTTTTGTTTCAATTTTGTCCGTTTAACTTTCGTACGAATCTTACGTTAGTGTCAAAAACAGAAAAAAAAAGTTTGCACTGTGACTCTTTTAGTCTTAGTTATTAGATTTTTTAGACGGTTACTTGTTAGAAAGTTTTTCAAATTTTCTCATTCGTTGGAAATATGCTTTATTTAAATAAGTACATAAATAAAATGTCTAGTTAATCAAATCTTGGGCAACCAATCCAAGTTAAGAAATTTTAGGACAACATTAACCTACAAAGTTTATCAATAACTTTTCGGAGGTGGCCGGCTGTCTAAAGTTAAACCAAGTACTTTAGGATGAGGTTTTATAAATTCTACAAAAAATATTCAAATTAAAGAAAGGTACCTACCAACTTAGATAAAGTACGATGTGTCTTTGTGGAAAAACTGGTTAAACCGTCTTTTCAAAAAAGCAGCTGAAGCTTACTAATTACCAGATGCTCCATTTCCAATCATAAAATTTTGCAGAATTTTCCTATTAAGAACCTACATATATTTTTGCATTATACAAAATCTTTTTTGATTCAGCTGCCGACTAGCCTACTTTCTGAGAAAAGAAAATTTGGGTTGGTAGGGCATTCGTATATGATTAAGAATTTTTCAAAAGATGTGTCTTAGGGAACTCCAAGCCCCCCCCCACAGCCAATTCCTGGATCCGCTACTGGATAGGTAGTCATATTTAATAGAAGCTATTGCATTTTTTTAATTATAATTTTTAAAAATTATTTTTTACGTACAAATATTTATATTTATTCGACCACCTCTAAGAAATATAAATTGTATGAAAACATGAATGGCCAATTGCTTATAAATGTTGTCTATTTAATGTACTTTCCAAAAATGGAAATTAGGATTTTCCTGAACTGTCATAGTGGTACCATTGAGTTTTATGAGGCCTGCTCGTGCTTTCAATATCCATCTGATCGTTGAGAATTTCTGCTCATTGCAAACATACTCCTTGCCTGCATCAAAGTGTAGTAGATGGTAGATGCTATGCTTCATGTTTATCTTCTTCGCTAATTCTTTCCGACACTTCACCAACAACAGCATTGAAAAGATTCCTGTTTGAAACAAAATAGATTCTGAAAATAGATTTTCAACAAAGTCAGGCTGACTGATGTGACATTCCCAGCTCTGAAACCAAAATATCCGCTGTTCGATTATAATACTTGCTAGAAGCTTAGGTAGCCTATTGTTTCCATAAAAGTTGAGAAATTTCCCTATATAGTTCATGTGGCATCTCATCGTGTGTTCGAAAATTGGTCTCATTTGGCACTCAAGTTTAAGGATATAATTTGGTAGGCTAAGAAGTTTTTTGAAGAAGTATCTTTGAACTTTTTCCACTTCATCATGCCTTGAGAATCCCCATACTTGAGCTCCATATCCTACGATAGCCCTGGATATAGCGTTGAAAATGTCCATCTTTGAGGAGAGTTTGACATCTTTACTCGCAATAAAGTTATTCCACGTAAGGTTAAGACTCTGTCGAGCCATCTTTGATCTTTCTTTGAAATGTTCTGTTAAGCATAATCCAGGTGTTAGCCATACTCCTAGGTATTTATACCTGTTGATGACTTCAATTGGATATCCATTTAGCTTCCAACATTCTTGAGAACCTAATCTTCCACCTCTTTTTCTAAAAACTTGAACTTTGGACTTTTCTAGATTAATCAAAAGATTCCATCGTCGGGTATAAGTCAGAAATATTATCGATCATTGACTGAAGGACTTGTGAGTTGTCAGCAAGCAGCACAATATCATCTGCATACATAAGAATTCTTATCACCAAACCGTTCAGATGTAAACCGCCTCCAATGAAGACATGGATGTCATTTACATACAATGCAAAGAAAAGTGGGCTTAGTAAACATCCTTGTTTAACACCCATTGACGTTTTGAACCATTCCGAGAGTTTTTCTCCATCCCAAACAGCTGCCTCTGTGGTTTCATAAAGATCTTTTATTATTTTTAAAAGTTTTTCTGAAATTCCTACTTTCTGCAGCTTGTATAAAAGGGCTTTGCGATCTATATAATCGAATGCCGCTTTGAAATCGATAAAAAAGCAGTAAACTTTTTTTTTCTTGCATTTTGAGCTTAATAATGCTAAAAATATTGAAGAGATTATCTGCCGTGCTGTAGCCTTCCCTAAAACCAGCTTGAAACTAGTTGAGAATGGAGTAATCTTTTTCCCTCAGTTCTTTCAGTATGTTGCTGAGTCCCAACTGTCGCCTTAATCGCATCAATTAAATTTTCGGTGGTCCATTTATCTCTCGCTCAAGCTGTAAGATGTTCATGGAGGTTTTGCTTGTACGTGTTGTCTAGCAGTGATTCCCAAAGTGTGTTCCGCGGAACCCTGGGGTTCCATGCTAGAGTTTTCAGGGTTCCCCAAATTTCTTGAAGAATAAACAGTTAAATACAAACGATAAAAGAAAAAAAGATTAAAAATTTTCAAAAGAAAAAAAATTTGAACACAAATTTATATTTTTTAATCGAAGTGTGAACTTCAAGGTCATAAACTGTTTCATAATTAAAAACACATCATTTATTGGGGAAAATGTATTGGTATATGCAGCGACGGAGCCGCAGCAATGGTGGAAATGGTTAAAGGGGTTGTTTCAAAAATTAAAAACATTGCTCTTAGAAGTACCATTAGTCATTGTATTTTATATCGTTATGCACTTGTTATGAAAAGAATGCCAACTGAAAAATTTCTCGCTGAAGCTGTGAAAATAGTAAATTTTGTTGAGAGTTGTCCTCTCCAATCGAGATTGTTTAAATTAGTGTGTAAAGATATGGGCACAAAGTACGAATCGCTTCTTCTTCATACTGAAATCCGATGGCTTTCCAGAGGTAAAGCCTTATCCCGGTAATTTTAACTTCGTGGTGTGGAAAAAAATATGTCTTCAACTGCAAACCTCTTTGATGTATTGCATGATGGTGAGTAATGGATTAAGAAATTAGCATATCTTGCAGACATTTTCGAGAAGATCAACGAAACTGCAACTGCAGGAAAAATCAACTATAGTATTTTTTGCGAGAGACAAACTGGCAGCTTTGAAAAGAAGAATTAATTTCTGGCTCTCATGTGTACAAAAGAACAATTTTTAATGTTTTCCAGTTTTACATGAATTCTTGTAAGAAAACATGCTTGAACTTAGAGCAGATTAGCAATGTTATTGCTCTCCATTTGGTTGGTCTCGAAAGATCCATGCTGGAATACTTTCCAGATACAAATACTGACATCGAGTGGGTACAAAATCTATTTCTAATGAAAACCATCAAGTCTATGACCCTGAGTATACAGGAATACGAATCCCTCATACTACTCTTCATCATTAAACGAATTTTAGATTGGTATTAAGAATGAATACCCTAAGTTGCCAAGAAAGCTCATATTAAATTTTCTACCTTTTGATACAACGTACCACTGTGAAGTAGGCTTTTCACCGTATACTTACACAAAAGCTAAATACAAATCGAGGCTGGACGCTGCCCCAAATACGTGAATACAACTTTCGGACATAGAAGTTAATTTTAAAACTTTTATAAATCAAACAATGCAACAGATTCATTCTTCACACTTAATAAAAAATTGATTTTGAAATGTGTTGTTTTTCATTTTTTGGATGGGGTTCCGAAATATATTTGGGCATTGTTAAGCGTTCCACAGATTAAAAAGTTTGGGAATCGCTAGTCTAGACTACCAGTCCATTTTAGCCTAGGAAGCAGTTTCATTGCTACAATGTCTCGATGGTTATTTTCAAACTCCGGAGACAACACCAGAGGCATGTGGTCAGAAAAATCTGTTCTGCTGTTTTAAAGCTTTAAATATTCTTAAGCATGCTATAAGTCACACTGCATAGATCTATTGTCGATGATCCAGTTGATTCAATGAAAGCAAAGCTTCCGTCCGTATCTTCTGGAGTACGACCGTTTAGACCAATATACCAATATCTTCAAATGCTTCTAACACCTTTCGCCCTTTCGTATTTAATACCTTGTCCTTGGCAACTCTATTGTTTGATATCAGGCAGTTTAAAGATGTGATTTCATTCGGTATATATTGTTTGTCTCCTATCCTCAGGGGCGGACTGGGGGTCAAAGGGCCTACCGGGACCTTTAGAAAAAGGGCCACAGAATACAATAACTCTCAAAATGGTTAAAAAAAGTTGATATTGTATTTCTCGAAAGTCATTTTTTTTATATTTATTATTATTTATTATTATTATTTTTATATTTATCAATTTTTTACTTGCGATTATAGGTACTATAAGGCAAGTTTTGGATTCGTGCAAAAAAAAAATTTGAGATAACAATCAAACATGATATTACGATGATAGAGAACACTAAAAAAGTGGGTGGCAAAATTCTGTCTGTCTGTTCGTCTACAGCCTAAACGGCTCGATCGATTTTCTTCAAACTTGGTACTTAGTGGTTTTTGGTGATTCTGCCGACACGTTTTTTTCATTTTTTTTTTAGAACCAAAAATAACGGTACCTGTCATACATTTTTTTTTGGCAAATTTACATAATCGTATTTTTCTCAAAAACGGCTCGACAACTTTTCTTAAAAAAAATTCAATAAATTTATTTTAGTAAAGGCTGGGTGGAAAACCATTTTTCAAAAATGGTTATTAATGGTACCTCCCAAGGAACCATTTTTTTAATTTTTGATTTTCTTCAAAATGGTATGACCGATTTCAATTATTTTTTTTATACAGAAGCTTCCAAGAAATGTCAATAATTTTGTGTACCAACATTTTTGAAAGAATATTTTTTGGATTTTTAAAAAATATTTCAAAATTTTTTTTGGAAAATCAAATATTTCGAAAACGGCATCATAGATTTTTTTGAAACTCGACATTTAAGACTTTTTTAGTACTTTCTAAAATATTTTTAGAAAAAACTTTACATTTATGAAAAAATAACGGTACCTTCCATACAAAAGTGAAAAAACCGCAAAAGAAAATATTTTTTTGCTTGAAAACAAATCCTACGATTTTGATTAAACTTTTTTATATACTAAAATTAGTACGATCTACCATCAAAAATTATAAAATTTTACACATAGCAACTATTAGTAGTACCTGTCATAGAACGTATTTTTTTATTTTGAGTTTTCACGTTACCAGCTTAACGAATTTAAATAAATTTTTTTATTTACAAATTTCAGATAAAATAAAATAATATTGCATATCAAAATCTTCAAAAAAAAAGTTTTTGGATTTAAAAAAAAAGTTTCAAACTTTTTTTTTGAAAATTCGATATCTCAAAAACGGGTTGACAATTTTTTTTCAAATTTTGTTTTTATATACACATAAATATAAAGCTTAAATCTGCATACCAAAATTTGTTCTTAAAAATGTTTTAAGAATTTTATATATAAAAAATTAATTTAAAAAAAAAACCGCTCCAACGATTTTTAAATTTTTTTCCCATACAATCATATTCCATCATGAATTAAGATGGCATACTTTTTTTTCACCTCAAACTGTCAAAAGAGTTGTTTTAGCTAATTTAAATGTCGTATTTCATGCTTCTCTACATTTTTCTCTCATAATTTCCATGTTTGTGTATACAATGTTCTTAAACTCGCAGTGTCTTGAACATAAGAGCAAGTACGTGCGACCCAGTCGTGCATTTTATTTTAATTAGCATATCGATTGATATATTTATGAGGTATAAGGAAACAGCTAATTTTAGTTTATTGCTGCGTCACCTTACACATCAATTAATTTGAGTTTTTATTCAAGCAAACATACAAAAGTGCAAAGATGTTCTTGTAGGTCTCTGTAAAATAACATTAGTTTTACGACGTTAAGTGGGTGTGACTTCAGTTTAGTCAAAACAAAATTGCGCTGGTCAAACAAATTGTGGGAATTAAGGGAGATATGAAACAAAAAGCATTCATATATAATTTTAAAATTTCTTAGAAACTATATTTTTAAGCTGCAGTAATTTTACATTCAAAAGAAATGAAACTAATATTTAATGAGTAAATTGAAGAGTCGAATTTTCTTCATTTTTGTTTCTCTAGTGAATCAAATAAATTATTTAACTTTAATTTCACAATTTTTCACTGTAGCACGATTTTTCTGATTTAAAACTTTTGATATTGAATTAAAAGAAACCACTGTGCTTTTGATCATCATCTCGACAGTTTTAAAAATTTAAATTAAATAAGGTACTTTTAGAACTATTTCTCCTAAGAGTAGCTGTGTTTTATAAAAAATAAACAAACAAATATTTTAGTAATCCAATTGCTAATTTTCAATTATTGAACAATCCCAATCTTAGGGCAAGTACATTTATGTTCAGTCCGTGCCAACTTTAATCAATCATTATTCTAGTTGATTATCATTGAAAATTGAATGCGTTTGTTAAGCAAAATTTTCAACAGAAAATCCCTAATTTGAGCACTTTATTTGAGAAATCACTAATTCGCTGATTCTGTTTCAGTCAATTAAATCTATGGTTTGACCCCGAATAAATTGTAACAAAAGAAAATTTTGTGCGAGAATACTCAGACGACTGGTACTTAAGACATATCCAAAATTAGCCAAAATCAGCCGATGGGAACATTGGTATTTAGTCGTTTCCAATATCGCATATGACAAAATGTATTCAGTTATAAAGAAGACATATATTTATAATGATTTTTCACGCTGATTCGAACTTGATATCAGTTTTTACCAAATTGAATCTTCAAATAAATAAGTATAAGAAAGTCCTAGGACCATTTGGTTTTTTGTGTTTGACTTAAAATTGACAAAAGCATGGAATATTAAAGTCAAAAATAGTACTTAATAACAAAAAATTTGTAAAAAAATTTAGTTTGAACGATTTTTTTTATTATGTTTTCAAAATTTTGAGTTTGAAGGTTAATTTTTCAAAAACTATTCACGTAAAAAACTTAATTTAAAAAAAAAAAAACATTAAAGAATGGATCTTTGGCTTTTCAAAAAATTATAGCATAATATTGTACGTAACACCATTAGGTTTTAATATGGTTTTTAAGATTTAGGTAAAATTTGTTATCACTAAGTTGTTTTAGGTCTTTGTTTATATCTTGAAATATAAAAGTTCCAGAACCATTTGGTCTCATGTGTTTGATTAAAAACTGACTTAAGCATTGAATTTTAAAGACAAAAATAGTACTTAATAACATAAAATTTTGAAATAAAAATCAGTTTGAACAATTTGTTTTTAATTATGTTTTCAAAATTTTGAGTTTGAAGGTACATTTTTCAAAAACTATGCTCCTAAACAACTTATTTAAAAAAAAAAATTAAGGAATGTATTCCTGGCCTTTCAAAAACCTATAGCATGATATTATGAGTGTTGCCATTGTTTTTTAATATGTTTTCTTTTTTTTATTTAAGTGAATTTTTTGTAAATTGCCCCTCCCACTCAAACGGGGGGCAGTAATACCCCCCTTAAAATGCCTTCTTTCTTTTTTCGGTACAACCTACATTCTCTCATCATTAACTGTATATAGTATGCAAAACGCCTTGCACATGCATAAATTTAAGCCATTTCCCAGTGGTGGACTGTGGCTAATTTTGGATATGTTTTGGCATGTTTCATTGAACCTATCTGCAAATTAATTTCTTTTGTTACAATTTGTCCGGGGTTTGCCCTATGTTTTCCGTAGATTTACCTGACTATTTGGTAAGTAATATTTAATCAAAAATTACCTGAAATTTCTTTTGCTCATTATTGGTTAAGACGAGCTTTTTTTTGCAAAGGCCTTGGATAAAATTTATAGAAAAACCACAACCTGGAAAAAATTCCATCACTAAGTATCACAAAATGCCAGCACTACCTACACTTCTTATTGTCCGTGTTCTTTTACAAAACAAATTTTTCTTTCTAATGCTATGTTTCCACCAAAAGTTTATCCCAGTTCAGATTCAATAAATCTATTTGGTGTTTCCACCGCACAAAAAGATTTAAAAAAGATTTACTTTGACAGCAGATTTAAAAATGCAAATGGTGTTTCAATTTTTCTTATGAAGAGGAAGTGAGATAGAATGTTTCCTTTGTGAAGAACTGAATTCAGCCATGAATGAATCCTTCAGCGCCACACAAGAATAGGTTAGTTTGATTTGTAAAAGTATTTGTCCTAGGAAGATTTAACAATCGTCAAGATTTACGCAATATATTTGTATAGTAAATCTTCGAGATTTAAAGAAAATTTGAGGTAAATCTTATTAAATCTCAGATTAGCGTTAAGTTGAAATGTAGCAAAAAGCTCACAACAAAGTTGATGTTTGTTTATGGTGAGTGACATATTACGTCTAACAATTGATTTGACAGATGTTCTGAAAATGGGAAGATGATTATTGGAAAAACCATGATCAAACTGAAAACTGAGTGAACAAACGCTCACAGATTCATAACTATGGATTAAAAAGAAATCAGAGCAAACACAGTGGGTTCAGGGGTGCCCCCCGAATGTTAATCCAAGTTGGCGAGCATCAGCTGCCATTTTGGAAATCACGTTTTATCAAATATCTCGTGAATCGTGAACGACAAAATTAGTATTTTTTTTCTTAGTTTTTGAGAAATTATCTTTTTTATTTTCTCAAAAACTAAGAAAAGGAATAAAAAAATGAAAAGTGGTGCAAAAAAATTTTAAATAACAATCAACAATCAACTTTTTCAAAAATATTGACTTTAAAATTTAATATCTCAAAAGCTTTCCATTAAAAAAAACTTGATTCAAAATAATATCGTCGCAAGACATTGAAGCAGCATTTTGCGCAATCTCCACAGTGTTCTTGTTTTTTCTTGTTTCTCTCTGTTTCTTGACTTTCGTCCTCTGCCTCATCATTAGCCGCATTTTATTACCCACATGATCTGATCTGGATCAATTTTTAACACGTAATTGCAAAAACAACATGGGGTCCTGCTTTTTATCTAGATCTATTTCATTGATCCAAAAATTGCTATTGTGAATTATCTCAGTAGCGCAAAGAAAATAAGCAATAGATGCATACAAAATAAACAAACGTAAAAGGCAAAAAGGGACCGGTATATAACACTCCTGTCACTATGATCCTGTTTGTTTTATTTATCATGATATGATCCGGATCATATAAAATACCGCTAATCATTCTCACCTTTTGAATTCAGGATCTACACCTAACTTTCAGACATTTTAAAGTACTTACTCTTCATTGAGAGTCATTTTTATTTTGCATCATCATCATCATCTATCAACTTTTGAATAATTTAAGATCCGTAGAGGCCACCAAACGAGTTTTGGAGGAATCCAAAGATTCATTGAGTTCCCCAACCGAGTTCTTGGGGCCTCCAGAGATCCGAAGAGACCACCAACCGAGTTCTTGGGGTCTCCAGAGATCCGTAGAGTACACCATCCAAGCTCTAGGGGTTTCCAAAGATTTATAGAGGCCACCAACCGATTTCTGGGGGCCTCCAGAGATCTGCAGAGGTCTCCAACCGAGGTCTGGAGGCCTCCAGAGATCCGTAAAGGCCACCAAACGAAATCTGGGGCCTCCAAAGATACGTAGAGGCCACCAATGGGGTTCAGGGGGCCTTCAAAGATCGGTAAAGGCCAACGGAGTTGTGGGGGCCTCCAAAGATCTGTAGAGGCCAGCAACAGAGTTCTGGAGGCCTCCAGAGATCCGTTGAGGCTATGAACCAAGATCTCGGGGCCTCCAAAGATCCACAGAGGCCACCAATGGAATTCTGGTGGCCTCCGAAGATCGGTAGAGGCCACCAACGGAGTAGTGGAGGCCTCCAATGATCTGTAGAGGCCACCAACAGGGCTCTGGAGGCCTCCTCCAAAGATCCGTAGAGGCCACCAACTGAGTTTTGGGGGCCTCCAAAAATCCGTAAAGGGCACCAACCAAGTTTTGGGGGCCTCCGAAAATCTGTAGGGGCCACCCAACAGAGTTCTGGAGGCCTCCAGAGATTCGTTGTGGCTATGAACCAACATCTGGGGGCCTCCAAAGATCCGTATGGGCCACCAATGGAGTTCTGGGGGCCTCCAAAGATCGGTAGAGGCCACCAACGGAGTTTTGGGGGCCTCCAAAGATCTGTAGAGGTCAGCAACAGAGTTCTGGAGGCCTCCAGAGATCCGTTGAGGCTATGAACTAAGATCTGGGGGCCTCCACAGAGGCCACCAATATAGTTCTGGAGGCCTCCAAAGATCCGTCGAGGCCTCCAATGGAGTTCTTGGGGCCTCCAAAGATCGGTAGAGGCCACTAACGGAGTAGTGGAGGCCTCCAATGATCTGTAGAGGCCACCAACAGAGCTCTGGAGGCCTCCTCCAAAGATCCTTAGAGGCCACCAACTGAGTTCTGGGGGCCTCCAAAAATCCGTAAAGGCCACCAACCAAGTTTTGGGGGCCTCCAGAGATCCGTAGAGGCCACCAACCGGGTTCTAGGGGCCTCCAAAGATCTGTAGAGGCCACCAACAGAGTTCTGGAGGCCTCTAAGTACTTATTTTGATTAACAAAACTCTTAATCTAGTGTGAGTCCAATTTTCTTAGAAAGTTTTACTTAAAAAAAAAAAAAAAAAACAGAAAAAGAACGCAGGAACTTTTATGAACTTTTTGCTTTCTTGGGGGCCCACCGGGCAAAATCCCGGTTGCCCGGTGGCCCAGTCCGCCCCTGCCTATCCTCGAGTTAAAATATCCGATAGCCACACAATTTTCAATGTCTTCTTCATGCAAGTAATTGTTGAAATTTTGGAAGTCCTCCTCCCACCTGTTACAGTTTAAATAAACAGGCATGATGAAGAAGTTCTGTCTTTCAGCACCTATGCAAACTAGTTCCTGTTCCATTTTTCTGACGAAGTTTGCTTGGTTTTTATCAGATTTAATCCCGTAAACTGCTCCTCCGCTTGCTCTTCCAAATCTAGCTCTCTTTACAGCTGGTACCCATAAAAGTTTAAAGCCCTTGAAAAATCTTGCAAATATTTCAATATTTCAAAATCCTCAGGTGAAAATGTTTTGTAGAAAAAGAAGATATCATATTCACATACATATATATTTAAAAAAAATTTGGATACAAAATTTTGTTGCCTAAGCCTTAAGCCATATGTGTAATAAATGTACAAATAAATCAACGCTGATAACCCCATAAATAATAATGTAATAAATGTACAAATAAATCAATGCTGGTAGCCCCATCAATATGCTATAATAGTCTAAATGACATTTGTAAGCTCTTGTTAGTTTCAGTTAATCTTTGACCACGAAGCTAATAACATAAACCTAATAAAAATTTTAATAAATAAAATTAAAAGTATTTAATTTTTACATGGTGTCAGAAGTTATGGCAAACACGAGATTACCAATCGAACTAGACTGCTCCAACCTTGTAAAGGAATGGCCTATGTGGAAGAGGACATTTCTTATGTTCATGATGGCGAATGGAAAGATGGACGAATCTGAGCAAACCAAAATTGCAAATTTTCTGTGGTTGATTGGTCCTCGTGCTATGGAAATATACAATACTTTATTTCCCAACGATGGAACTCTTCCTGGAATAGTTGGCCACGAGAATCGTGAAGAAGATGGAGCAGAAAACAACGAACGAGCCTTAAATGATGTTTTAAATGCTTTCGATGATTATTGTGTCCCGTTAAAAAACGTAACAATGGAGTCATTTAAGTATAACACCATCGTCCAACGGGACAAACAACCATTTGCAAAATTCGAAACAGAACTGCGCAAACAAATACAATACTGCGAGTTTAAATGCGAATGCGGAGCTTCCTATGAAGAACGAATGTTGAGAGACCGCATCATAATCGGCATTTCAGATAAGAAGTTGCAGCTTAAGCTTCTTGATGGAAAAAACGAATCTCTTAAAACTGTTGTTGACACCTGCAAGGTATTTGAAGCTGCCAATACCAACAAAAAACTTTTGGAAACCAATCAACAACATCTACATATGCAAGTTCATCACGTAAAAAAGGAACAACCAACATCATCGGAATACATCGATGCAATTTCTCATCATTGTTATAACTGTGGGTATCAACCGTTCTCAACGGCACATTTGCGCGAGTGTAAAGCAAACAACATCATCTGTAGCACATGTGGCAAAAAAGGTCATTTTAGTAAATGGTGCAAAAGGGGAAACAATAGCAACAAAAAAATGGATAGCAAAACGGAGAACAAAAAACTGGATAACAAGTCGGACAAAAAAGCTGTAAAAGTTCTTTCTGGAGGGAGTTCTTGGAATGAATCAGATTCAGGTATTTTAAATGTAAAGCATATTGATGGGTTGAAAATTAATGTAAGTAATGTAATAATTCAGATAGTAATTATGCAAGATGGACTAAAAAGTATAAAATCCAAAATGAAGTTGTAGAGTTTAAAATAGACACTGGTGCAGATGTTAATTGCGTCCCTCTGAGTTTACTCAAGAAAATTAATATGAAAGCAGTGAATTATAAAGAAAATAAGTTTTGTGTTACCGATTACAATGGAAATGAAATAAAAGTTTTTGGTTCTGTGAAATTAATTTGTGTTGATCCCAATTCTCAAACTGAACAATCTGCTTCATTTGTCGTTGTTGACGATACTTGTGAGCCAATACTTGGCTTGAAAACGTCTATTAGGTTCAATTTAATAACTCGGCTAGATGTGAATAGTCTCACCTTGTTACCAAAAACAGCTGATGAATTTATAGGGGAAAATAAGGATCTTTTTGATGGGTTAGGTGAGTTTCCAGGTAGCATAAGTATCAAATTAGTAGAAAACGCAAAACCTGTTTTACATTACAAAAAACGGATTCCATTAAGTTTAGTCGAAAAATTAAAGCAGGAAATCAAAGAAATGATTCGCATAGGTGTCATCTCACCAGTAGATTACCCTACTGAGTGGGTGAATAATCTGCAGGTTGTCGAGAAACCCAATGGGAAGTTGCGTCTATGCTTAGACCCCAAACCATTAAATGCGTGTATTAAGAGGGAACATTTTTTGATTCCAGCTATAGATGACTTTATTAGTAAATTACATGGGAAGCGAATTTTCACGGTACTTGATTTGAGAAGTGGGTTTTGGCATATGAAGTTGGACAAGAATAGTTCCGATCTCACTACATTCATGACTCCGTTTGGCAGATATAAATTCAATCGTGTACCTTTTGGCTTAAACTGCGCTCCTGAAATTTTTCAGCGAAAAATGGTACAAATATTTGGTGACATTCCTGGAGTTGTTGTTTATTTTGATGATATTGGAACTGTAGGGGAAACAGAGTCAGAACATGACAGTATTTTAAGACGGGTCATCGATCGTGCGCGTGCGAACAATATCAAGTTCAATGCAGACAAAATTCAATATAGGAAAACACAAGTAAAATTTATGGGTCATATTTTAGAAAATGGGCAAATAAAACCTCCAGAGACGTATTGTGACGCAATTTTAAACATGAAGAAGCCGGAAAACAAACATGATATTATGCGACTTTTAGGACTTTTTAAGTATTTAGGGAAATTCATACCGAACTTATCGCAGAAAACTGCTGCACTACGATGTTTGACCAATAACAATGTCAAGTTCTGTTGGACATCCGACCATGAAACTGAAATGGAAAATCTTTTGAAAATTATTGCATCTAATCCGGTTTTGTCAATTTATGACCCCAATAAGAGTGTGATCGTGCAAACAGATGCATCTAAGGATGGACTGGGTTGTGTTTTAATACAAGACGGTCATCCTGTCGCATACGCGTCACGCACTTTGAGTAAAAGCGAACAAAAGTGGGCGCAAATTGAAAAGGAACTTTTGGCGGTCGTTTTTTCATGTCAGCGATTTCATTTCTTTTTATATGGTCGAGATTTTACGGTAGAAAGTGATCATAAGCCACTTGAAGTTCTTATTAAACGTAATATTGATGACGTATCACCGCGATTACAGCGAATGTTTATGTTTTTATTAAAGTATCCCTTAATGGAGTTAATTTATAAACCTGGAAAGCAAATGTTGGTAGCTGATTGCCTTTCACGAGCGCAACTTTCGGAGAATTCAGAATTCAGTGATTTATCGGGTATTATTCATATGGTTACAAAATCAGCATGCCTATCAAAAGAAAACTTAGATCATTATTTATCGGTTTTAGAACAGGATGAGAAATATAATCGGATACGCAATTACGTTATGAATGGCTGGCCAACATTTCACCAGATTGATACTTTTTCTCAGAAATTTTTTAAATATAAAAATGAGTTACATTGTGAAAATGGACTTTTGTTCAAGGATCACCGATTGGTAATCCCAACTGAATTACAAGGAAAGATAAGTAAAATGATACATGATACGCATTTAGGTATCGAAAAAACACTTTCATCAGCAAGAATGAAGTATTTTTGGCCTGGAATGTCGGACCAAATAAAGAAAATAGTTTCATCTTGTGATATTTGCGAAAGATTCAGAAGAAACAATCAGAAAGAACCATTATCACAAGAAATCTCTCCAGAATATCCATTTCATATAGTAGCTATGGATTTGTTTCAATATGCTGGTCTTGATTTTATATCATTAATTGATTCATATTCTAATTTTATCTTTGCGGAACAACTTAAAAACAAGACATCAAAGCATATTATTGAAGTAATTCTACGTATATTTAATATTGTTGGTTACCCAACAATTTTGAAATGCGACAATAGTCCATTTAATTCATATGCATTTGAATTGTTTGCAAGAGAGTGTAACATAAATTTAAAGTTTTCAAGTCCACGTTACGCTCAAAGTAATGGCCTTGCGGAAAAGGGTGTAGCTATCACTAAGAATATTTTAAAACGATGTATTGAAATCGGAGACTCTGAGCAATTCCAATATCGAATTTTGGAGTATAATTCGACTCCTATAGCAAGTATGCAGTATTCACCATCTGAACTATTCCTTGGTAGGATTGTAAAAGCCAAACTACCAATTTCAAACGCATTACTGTGTCGAAACAATATAAGTGAGCAGATTGTTCAAAATCGAATTGAAGCAAAAAAGCAAAAACAGAAATACTATTATGATAGAAACGCAAAAGCACTGCCTGTCTTAAATATTGGTGATCATATTATCTTTAAAAAAAATGAAAAAGAGTGGAACTATGGCACTGTAGTTGGTATTGTAAATAACAGATCATATATTGTAAAAGACTGTTTTGATAATCATTATAGAAGAAATCGTAGGCTTATTGCTAAGACGTTTAATAATAATTTTGACACGAGTCAAATGTTATTTGAAGAACACATTAAAAGTCCTATAAAGAATCAAGAAAATTCAAAAGATATTGATATTTTGCCACCAGTTAATGGTATAGAAGATTGTAAAAATCTTAATAAAAATATTAATGCCAATGTGAATGTGGATGAACCTGAGCCAACGGCTGGGAATATGAGTTCTAATGATTCTAATCGGTCCTCTAGTAAACCCATCGGTGATTTAGGTTCAGAAACACCCGTAGATAAACACTTACCAGCTTCTATAAACAATGAAAAATATAGTACACGCAGTGGTCGCATTGTTCGGCCACCAACTCGCTTTGGTTATGATTAGTTTTAATAAAGTATACATATATTTACAAACTTAGTATTATTTTAATTTAGGTATGCTTGAAATAAGATATGTTTAAAAAAATAAAAACAAAAAAAAAAATAAAATAAAAAAAAAAAAAACAGAAGCGTGTAATAAATGTACAAATAAATCAACGCTGATAACCCCATAAATAATAATGTAATAAATGTACAAATAAATCAATGCTGGTAACCCCATCAATATGCTATAATAGTCTAAATGACATTTGTAAGCTCTTGTTAGTTTCAGTTAATCTTTGACCACGAAGCTAATAACATAAACCTAATAAAAATTTTAATAAATAAAATTAAAAGTATTTAATTTTTACAATATGTACATTATAGGAAATTATTTTTATAAGTTTTAAATT